>MJUT01062400.1:17852-45717 GCA_002080005.1 Gigantidas platifrons | reverse complement strand
CTATATCATTACGAAAACATGTTAATTTTCAATGAGATGATGATGAGGTCCGCTTTGCTCTAGACCAGCACGCTGACTTGGACTTTTATAGTACAAGCTCACTGAAACAACAGTCCGCGGATAGACATGTCGCTCCACTCGGTCACATTTTTCGGATTCTGAGCCAACCAGTCTTTGTCTCTTTCTTCTTAATTCTGCGTACTTAGCGGAGAAGCAACAAATACCAATTTTATAGTCTTTTGTTTGACCCGACAGGGACTGGAACACACGATCTACCCTACTCGAGGTGAGCACGCTAACCATTACGCCACCGATACGGTTAAGATTTTGAAGATACCAAGGGGTAATCAGAAAATTCCTTTCATGTGTTTATGATTTTTGTCTTTTGTTTGCTTCAGTTTTGGTAATTTTTATGGCATTTGTTTATGAAGTGTTTGTTTTTGTCGATACACTTCCAAATTATGATGCCTCGTTTCCAGCCGCATCCAATTCATTATTTGTGCAGTCTTTGTCACGTGATACTAATGTAATGCCGTAAATTCCACGTCACTTTCAAAATTCTTGTTCGTAATGTTAATGTAATGTTGTGAATGCTACGTCCTTTTCAGAATGCTTGTCACGTGATACTAATGTAATGTTGTGAATGCTTCGTCCCTTTCATAATTTTTGTTCGTCATGCTAATATAATATTGAATACGATAAAGGTACAACACATATTAGAATGAAGAAAAAAATTAAAATCAAATAAAAGACAAAAACAAAGCAAAAACAAACAAAAACAAAAAAAAACAAAACAAAAGAAAGCACAATAAAATACAAATACACAAAAAAAAAAATCCCCAACAAAACGCAAAAAAAAAAACACACACACACAAAGCAAAAAAAAATAAAAATAAAAAATAAAAAATGTAAAATATATTCCTAATAGACAACAAGGAAGAAATGGATATCTGGCCCAATAGAAGGTGGTAGTAAATTAATAGATGTTGATTGTTCAGCGGAAAATAAAATATCATCCCCCAAAAGAATTAAAAGAAACAAAAAAACAAATGCCAAACAAACAATAAAAACAAACCAACAAACAAACAAACAAACATGATGTGTTCCTGTCTTCCCCGAATTGCTTTGTGAGATCCGTGTAGCCCATATCTACGGGAACCTGGATTCCTGGCTTCCCCAGATTGAATGGTGAGAACCGTGTAGCCCATATTTTTACGGGAACTTGGTTCCTGGGCTCACGGGATTGATAGGTGGGATCCGTATAGCCCATATTTTACGGGAACCTGGGTTCATGGGTTCCCCGGATTGATTGGTGGGATCCGTGTTTTACTTTTCTATGTTGTGGTGTGTGTCTTGTTGTTTGTCTTTGTGATGTGTCCTGTTCCCAATTTCGTCTTGTGTCTTGTGCACCTAACGTTGCCAGTTTTTCTGGATTGTCCATTCTTGATTGCCTCTTCGGTTTTTCTAACGTTTATTTATATTTCTCTCTGGATTGTCCATTACTGATTTTCACTTCGATATTCCTCGCCATTAACCAGTAGGGATATAATATCAGGGTATGGTTCAGCAGTGATTGCATATGTCGATATATAAATCCAACTACCATACAACCACCACCACGATATGGACTGACATTTTATTTTGAAGAGCTATTCAACTTACAAAAGGTAACATTCTAAAACACCGGCAAAGATTGTTTTAATATTTCATTATTTTCTACCTATTTCACATATAAATATTAGGTTTGGTTTATGGTGTTAAACGCCACGTTCAACAATATTTATGTTACATTGTGGTGGTCAGTATTATTGGTGAAGGAAACGGGAGTATCCGGAGAAAATCACCCGTTCAGTCGAAAGTCACTGAAAAACCTTATCACATAATGTTGTATCCAGTACACCTCGCCTGAGTGGAGTTTGAACTCACAACTTTAGTTGTGATAGACACTGACTACACATGTAGTTATAAATCCAACTGCCATACAATCACAGCGACGACGGGCCTCCATAGAAATATAAAAATGTCATTAAGATTTAATTGACTCTTTACATATATATATATAAGTACATTAGAAAAAATATTAAGTACTTCTAAATATATTTGATATTAAGATGAAGGGGTTTTCAAAAGCGCGGCGTGCTTATTAACTGTGATACCTACGTACTTGTTAAGTACCTCTAAAAACAATCTAGTACTATACTCAAAATATTGAATAAGAGAGAACATCAAGAGTATAATGTTTAAAAGAATATCATCAGTCAAATAAAATTAAATTGGAAATTAATCTTTATGGTTAGAAATATTAATGAAAATTCACAGTACGATTTTCGATTCATGTCAATTCCGTCAAAAATCGGGAAACGTTCAGAACATGACGTCACAAATATAGGAATAAATCATCGAGAGTTTTTAATGTTGATATTTATTAAAATGAAAAGGAAAAAAAAAACTACAACAAAGAAGCAAACAGAAAAAAAAACAACAAAACGATACCACAATGTAGGAACAGATCCGAAATCATATAGAAAAAACGTTCGTAGAGTCAAAATCAAAATCAATACCCATAGCACACAAATACATGACCGGTCACTTTCATGGATCGGTACAGGTAAAATGATGCCTGGTACAGGTAACATTATGCGTGGTACAGGGGAAATGATGCATGGTACAGGTGAATGATGCGGTCATACAATTTTTTAACTGGGTAGCTTTAACACTTAAATACGAAAATAAGTAAAGGATAAAACGCATATACCCTAAAATGAGTGTGAAAGGTTCCCTAGCCTGCAGTTAAGCGGGATTTTTACTTCCATCGATAAATGCTACATCTGGATATCTTTATTGTATTGGTGGTACTTGGTGTATATAATGTAATATCCCAGATGCTGGACTAACAACATGCAAACAAAACACGTGTGAAGCAATCTTATGAATACCGCCATTATTATGACAGACATCACGTGACGAGATTGCAAATACAGATAAAAAAAAGACAACCATGATATATATTCACTATGTACATAGTGTGTTGGTTCAATATAGGATTAAACGCTTCTTTTCAGGAGTTCATGCATGTGTAAACGGTGCCGATGCAATCACAAAGTGAATAAACGTCATGCATGAACTCCTGAAAAGAACCGTTTAATACTTATAATTTTTCTACGTGAATCTTTTCCCTATTTTGTTTATTAAACTGATTTTCAGGCTTGCTTTCAATCGGACACTATCGTAGTTTCCTGTCGATGGCCGCCATATTGTTTATACTGGTTAGGCAAAAAAGTTCATCGAGTAATGCACGGATCAAAAACGAAAAAAGTTCGTAGAGCTATGAACAAATCAAAAACAAGCACGTGACAGTGCTCTTGTCCAATCAAAAGTCACGAAAACGATATACATTAATTCTACAAGAATTGTGACTGTGTGAACCAATATCACAACGAGTCGCGTATTAAGCAAAGCTCAAAGCTCCAATAATTATCGATCTGTGTTTGTATATTGAACTTACAATAATTATCGATCTGAGCTGTAGTTGACAGCTTGTGTTTGAATATTGAATTAGAAATGTATATAGTAAATGAGTTGAGGTGTGAGGTAATTTATTCGTTTTGTTTAAAAACAAATGGGTGGAATTGTTGACCATAACTGTTTAAACTTTCATACCATTATAACCAAGTAGATTGCAATAACCGCAACTGACAATTTCCTGTAGTAACAAAATCACGTTGAGATACTCCCAGATCGCATTGCAAAACAAAACTTCCCGTTGTACATACCACGTGTACACTGGACACTATAAAAAGGGATGCATCAATTTTAAGACGTATTACCTTATCCATGCGAGGTCGCCACAACATCTGCAGAATGACGCCTGCATTTGTTTTGATTCTTATATTAATGTTCTACTGTACGAGCGGGATTAGAGCTATGTCAATTCAAAATGAGTCTGATCATACTCAACTGGATGAGATCAGACAGACTGTTGCGGACCTGTCCACGAAGATACAAGTTCTTAACGAAACCATAAGAAAAGGTAAGATAGATCTGATTAATAATTGATGTACCACGATAGTATTGTCTGTGTGCTGTCGTGGCCAGTTTATTTTGATTTACATCTACCTGTGTAATTACTACCTATCAACACTTCAAGTATGAATTCCATTTCTGTCCATGGGGTTATCTATTCGATACAACAGTACATAAGAAAGTATGTTCGTTCGTGTCTGTTCGTTTTCATTGGGCACTCCAGAATGATATAGTTGAAGTAGTATTTAACAATTAACAAAAATCTGTTACAGACCTGAAAATTATTCGAAAATATTTTCATCTCATGATACATGACCTATTATTAACACCTGGGCACCTGAGTTCACCCCAGGATCTTATAGTAAAGGTTCATGATACATTACCTATAACTAACACCTGAGTTCACCCTAGGATCTTATAGTAAAGGTTCATGATACATTACCTATAACTAACACCTGAGTTCACCCCAGGATCTTATAGTAAAGGTTCATGATACATTACATATAACTAACATCTGAGTTCACCCCAGGATCTTATAGTAAAGTTCATTTTGCTCGATCTTTAGTTTTCTATGGTTTTGTAAATCGTTGTTTGTCTTTTTGTCTCCTATCTTTTGGCACTTGCGTTGTATATCCTTCTATTATTCTAGAGTTTGTTCATGACAGTTGGTTGTCACTGGGTACTCCTGCATGATATAACTGAAATAGTGTTTAGAATGGCCTCCAAAATTTAGAAACAAATGTAGTTAAAAATCTCTTGATAGCTCTGATTATTACTTGAAAATATTTTCATTTCATGATATAAACCTATAACCGCATCGATGGTGGGATGGTTAGATCGCATATTCGAGCCCCTGTCCGGCTAAATTAATGATTATGCAATTGTTATTTGCTTCTTCTCCGCTCAGTATGCAGCATTAAGGAGAAATAGCAGAATGGTTGGCTCTGAATCTTGGTAATGTGTCCGAGTGGGGTGAAATGTCTAAATGAGGAATGTTGTCTCAGTTAGTTAGCACTAGGCGTGTTGGCAAAGCAGACATCACCATCATTTCATCGAATGTAGTTTGTTCTCGCCCTGACTGACTGACTGACTGACTGACTGACTGACTGACTGACTGACTGACTGACTGACTGACTGACTGACTGACTGACTGGCTGGCTGGCTGGCTGGCTGACTGACTGACTGACTGACTGACTGACTGACTGACTGACTGACTGACTGACCGACCGACCGACCGACCGGCCGGCTGGCTGGCTGGCTGGCTGGCTGGCTGCCTGCCTGGCTGGCTCACTCACTCACTCACTCACTCACTCACTCACTCACTCACTCACTCACTCACTCAATAAGCTTATACCGAATACAAGGTTGAAAATGAGGTGTACAATATACTAATTTCATTGATAGAAGTAGATCAAACTAACATGAGATCGCCATCTTAAAAGCATCATAGGCCCCAGGACAATGCAGGGGCCCCTACCAAAAACAACCATTTAAATGAATTAATATATAAATGGTCGATAAAATTAAACATATATTTATTGTATTGGGACTTCCAACAAAATTAGTGTTTAAGCATTAAAATAAACATGCCTACACAACATACATAGATTAGCATGGGGCACTTATGCCCTGCGCGCCCATGCATTAAACCGACACTGCATGTAGTGATGAAATGTAGGTGGTATTTATCAATAATTAAAGGAAAATTCCATGGTCTTAACAAATTAGCGTGAATATTTAAATGACATTAACAAAAAGACATTTGTGTTAATGAATGTTAAAAATAATATACCGTAAGGTAGAATTTGGTGATTGAAGTTGCCTGTTGCACCAAACAATGGGGGTCGCCATTTTTCAACACTCTACAATGTGAGGATTATACCTAAAATTAAAGCTCTTCCGAAAGAGCTGTGACGTATTAGTGCCGGTATCGTATATTATATCAGCATTGATCAATTGCAATTTTATCATTAAAAATTATGTAAATCGTAAAATAACGTCGTATATTTATATTTTGATATTTACAAAATTATTATGACTTCATGTGAAGCATTTTATTGCACTAACGAAATTAAAAGGGAATATGGGAGAAGATTTTTTTTGTGTAATTACCCTTGTAAACACATCGAACAAGTGACCTCGAAAAGCACGGGAAAGTACGACAGCATTGGGGACAAAAAAGAAAAAAAAAGCATGTGTACGCATAAAATGAGTTAAAACTGACAGTTATTTAAACTAAACGGCCAATCACGTAAAACATGAAATTCTCTAAGATGAAATTATACGTAGACCCTCCCCCCTCCCGATACAAATAAACTCATTGTTTTATGAAAATGTAACATTGGATGGGAATATAAGATAAAACAAATTAGAACGATATACGATTATAAACATTGTATTGCAGTTGATCTTATATTAAAACATTACTAAACGGGCACGATGCTGGGAAGAGTCAGATGCATGTTATTTATTCAACTAACATGATCCGGACCTGTGACGTCACATGAATAGGTGTCATGGCCGCTTACACTACGACAGGAAATTCCAAATATTCACATTTTTAATTGGGTATATTAATGTTAATAAAGGTGCTTTTTTTTTAAATAATAAGTTATTCATGAATAAAAAGTTATAATGATTTGAATTAAAACAACTTTTCAACTGGCTGGAGTATTCCTTTAAATAACACAAGAGCTAATTAATTATTTAGAAGACTTAATTAAATATACATTTTGCTACATGCACCAATATTCCCAAATATGTAACAACAATGTATGTCAATTCCTTTTGCATTAGATTTAGATTTATGGTGTTAAACGCCACTTTCAACAAAATTTCAGTTATATTGTGGCGGTCAGTTTTATTGGCGGAGGAAACAGGAGTGCTCGGAGAAAACCACCGACCTGTCGCAAATCACTGACAAATTTCATCACATAATGTTGTATCGAGTACACCCCGCAACGAGCGGGGTTCGAAATCACAACTGTAGTGGTGATAGGCGCTGATTGCACGTATAGTTGTAAAGCTAACTACCACACGATGACGACCACGACGACCCCTTACTTATTGCATTGAAAAGCCAATGCAATGGTTACTCTCTGTATTTTATATTCTCTCTTAACGATTTGAATGAATAAATGAATGACTGACTTCGTGCTTGACTTAAGCCGCATCGGTGGTGTAATGGTTGGCGTGCTCGCCTCGAGTGCGATAGATCGAGGGTTCGAGTCCCGGACGTGTCAAAATGAAGGCTGTAAAATTGATATTTGTTGCTTCGCCGCTAAGCACGTAGCATTAAGCAGTAAGAGCTATGACTGGTTGGCTCGGAATCAATGTAATGTGTCTGAGTGGAGCGACATGTCTACCCGTGTACTATTGTTGCAGTGAGCCAGCACTATAAAACTCTAACTCAGCGTGTTAGTCTAGAACAAAGCGGACCTCATCATCATCTCATTGAAAATTAACTTGTTATCGCCATGATATAGCTGAAAAATTGCTGAGTTTGCGTTAAATAACAATCACTCACTCACTGGTGCTTGACTTTCTCTAAAGAGATTTAAAATTACGTGGTCGCCATCTCTGTTTCTAACGAGACACCGAGTTGTTTTTCTCGCTTCATATATTTCACCTCTATCCTACAATAGCAAATTTCTTTTTATGTATTAGGATGTCTGATATTTGTTTGTGAATTTAATATAATAAGCGTTTTTCATCGTCTGTTTATGTTTTGGTTTCGTTTCATTAAATGGTGGATATTAAACTAATTCCAACCAAATGCTTCCAGGCTACGATTCCGATGCACAAAATGGTACAAAGAACAGTATCAAATCTCATGTGATACGAATAAAACCCCTTTATGTAAAATTTATTAAAGAGCTGTCCGAATCATCATTCGAAATTTGCGAAACATTTCTTGAATTAATATTGATAGTTACATTAAAAACTGTCCACGTGACACTTGCACAAAATAATTTTCTGTCAAAAATTGTACAAGTTAGATATTTATCTTACCTTTAACTTGACAACGAATATTAATACAAAACATTCTACTAATTTTGTATTTCTTTTACAGACAAAAACAGTCACGTGATGTTCTATGCTGTTATGAGAGGTAAATCGTTTACTTCAAATGTGGACGCCATTTTGGTTTTCGAAACAGTGATTGTTAATGAGGGAGAACATTACGACCCGTATGATGGTGTATTTGTAGCTCCTCAGAAAGGTGTTTATTTATTTTCCTGGACAGTGTCTGGTAATGGAGCCAGCTACATTGTAACTGAATTGGTAGTAGAACAAATTACAATTTCTTCTGCCGGGGAACAAAATGCAGCCGGAGGCCATCCTTCAGGATCGATGACTGCTCTTTGTAAAATGGAAAAGGGAGATCATGCCTGGATAAGAACGACTGGAGTATCAAGTTCCCATGTCCTCTACAGTAGTGACAACTATCCTCAGTCAGCTTTCCTTGGACTTCTCATTGACACTATGTACTAATATGGTCAAACTGTTAATACCAATACTACAATCAAATGTTCTTGGTTTTGTTTTTTTATTTCTTTATTGTCTTATTCTGTCTGTTAACAAATATCACCTTGGCCCAGGCTTCCAAGTGATGAAGTTACATAAAAATATAATTTCATCAACAATTTAACATTATTTTAAATTTCTCAATAAATTAGATTTTGTAGCACATTTTTATTCACACCAATATATCTATCAACAATACAACCTGTATACATATATGTTATAAAAATACAAACTGTATAAGTATATCATATAAAAAAAGAGATTGAACGACCACGAAACAATTGTGCGTCAGTTATTTTACCTTCTACAATGAATGTGATACATGTACTCCAAAATGTCGAGAGGATTAGCTCTAATGTAATAAGTAAGTTTTTTAATTCAATTTTTTTGTTAATTAAACAAACTTGTCTAAACCATTAATCCTTTGGGTCAATTGTCTTTTACTCAGGACAGACAAGTGTTTAATTCACAGAGATATAGCTTTAGTTTACAACTATTGTAAATATTAAAATATTGATATGAATTTGTCTCTGTGTTTTTTGTTTTTTGTGTTTTAGTTTTTTGCATCAGGGTAAATAAGAAGCAAATGTTGTGGTTGCTGTGGGTAACTTTCAGGTTCATATGGGTAACTTGTAGAATGCTATTGGTAACTTTCAGGTTCATATGGGTAACTTGTAGAATGCTATTGGTAACTTTCAGGTTCATATGGGTAACTTGTAGAATGCTATTGGTAACTTTCAGGTTTATATGGGTAACTGTCAGGTTACTATGGGTAACCTTCATGTGCTATGGATAACTTTCATGTGTATATGGGTAACTTTCAGGTTGCTACGGGTAACTGTCAGGTTGCTATGGGTAACAGTCCATGACATCGGTGATGTAATCATTAGTGTGTTTTCCTTGCATGTGGTAGATTCCTGGTCCAAGCAAGAACTCACGACAGTTTCGGATAAGACCAAAGACAATAACATTGATGCTTGCTGCTCCTCTGCTTAGCACTCTCCATTAAGGAATAAGGGCAAATACTGGGTAATTGTTGGCGTATTCTCCTCGCATGCGGATTCAGAGTCGGATAAAATAAAAACAATGACAATAACATTGGTATTTGTTGCTCATCCGCATAGCACGCATACCGCTCATCATGAAGGAGTACGAGAAAATACTGAGTGGCGGTTCGGAATCAGGATAATTTGTCAGAATTCAGTGATATGTTTACCCGAGAACTTGTTTCTGTGATCTAGCTCTATAAAGTATATCTGAAATAGTGCATACAAGAATTAGAAAAAAATAATTAAAAGAATCCTTGATAGTCCTGATTATTACTGGAAACTATTTTCATTTCATGATATATAACACCTACAACCACATCGATGGTGTAATGGTTAAAGTGCGCACGCCTCGAGTGTGGTAGATTGTAGATTTAACCCTTGTCGGGCCAAACCAAAGACTACACTGTTGTTATTTACTGTTTCACGCCTAAGCACACAGCAATAAGGAGAAATAGCAAAACTGGTTGGCTCGGAATCTGGATAATGTGCCAGAATGGAGCGATATGTCTACCTGCGCAGTATTGTTTTAGCGCGTTAGCACTTCAAAAATCTAACTAAGCGCGTTGGTCTAGTACAAACCAGACATTATCATCATCATCTCATCGACGGTAGCTTATTATCACATAATACAGATGAGAAATTTGTTCACTTGTCCATTTAAAAAAAAAATTGCGGTATTTTAACGCCACTTTCAACAATATTTCAGCTATATCATGGCGACCAGTTTTAGTGGTGGAGGAAGCCGGATTACCCGGAGAGAACAACCGACCATGGGCAAGCAACTGGTAACCTTTATCACATGCGGCTGCGAGTCGAGTGCACCCTTTCTTGTAAATTACAAAGCCGGGCGCGAACCCACGCCGTATTGGTGATATTCACTTGTCCAACTAAGTGTGTTGGTCTAGTATATAACAGGCATTATCAAAATCTGGGTAAAAATAGATTGGCAGAAACATTACTCGTTCGGCGTTCAACAACACTCACTCGCTATAGTGTGTTAGAAGAGTTTGAAGATAACAAAGGAGTAATCAGAATCCATAAGTCGAAGAAGAATAGATAACACAATGACCAAAAGAAAAATAACAAAAGGACAAACAACGATCTACAAACATTACAAATAAAACTAAATGATCACTATTTATCCTAGGAATCTTATGATGTCGTTGTGACGTAGAATGTTGTCCTTTATAGATAATAATTGTATAGTTGAATTTCAACACTTTTATAAAGTACAGTAAAATTACGACACCCAATCCGTGAAACAATCGACCCTCGTTGAAAATTGATGCAATCGTTAGGTTAAGGGATCGTCGTAGTCGTTATCATATTTGTCCATGAGTGATATGCCTTGTCTTTCGAATTATCTTGCCAGACAGTTCTTGAAAAAAGACAAGATTACGAAGTATGAACACAAATGATTGATTGATTGATTGATTGATTGATTGATTGATTGGTTGATTGATTGATTGATTGATTGATTGATTGATTGATTGATTGATTGATTGATTGATTGATTGGTTGGTGTTTAATGCCTACTTTAGCATTACGTCAGCTATATCATGGTGATCAACACAAATAATATATGTGATGAATCCATTACACATTGAACTACAGCAATACGCCTAGTTGGGTATTTATAATGGAAGGTAACTACAACAACTGTCCTCGGGTAGACATGTCGCTCAACTCAGAAACATTATTCTGATTCCGAGTCAATCAGTCTTTCATCTTACTCCTTACAAATATGCGCTATTCGGAGAAGCAGCAAATACCAATTTTATTATTTTTGGTTTGACCCGACCCATTCGTGTTCTTTATATATACAGTATACGATGCACACACGATAACCATTACAACACCAATGCTGTGGTAAATACATTAGTCTCAACCTTAACATTAGAACATTAGCCTGCTACTCACATTGATGCAAAATAAAATACAGAGACAAATTCATATCAATATTTTAATATTTACATTGGTTGTAAATTACAGCTATACCTCTGTAAGCTAAACACTTGTCTGTTCTGAATAAAAGACAGTTGACCCAAAGGATGAATAGTTTTAGCAAGTTTAATTATATTAATAAAACATTTGATTGCAGTATTGGCATTAATAGTTTAACCATATTAGGACATATTGTCAATGAGATGTCCAAGGAAAGATGACTGGGGATGGTTGTCAAGACTGTAGAGCTGATGCCCAGTTGATGCTCCAGTCGTTCTTATCCAGGCATGATCTCCCTTTTCCATTTTACAAAGAGCCGTCATCGATCCTGATGGATACCCTCCAGCTGCATTCTGTTCACCAGCAGACGAAATTGTATTATGTTCAACTACCAATTCAGTTATAATTACGTTAGAACTAATACCAGATACTGTCCAGGAGAATAAATAAACACCTGTCTGAGGAGCTACAAATACACCATCGTACGGGTCGTAATGTTCTCCCTCATTAACAATCACCGTTTCGAAAATCAAAATGGTGTCCACATTAAAAGTAAGGTGTTTATCTCTTATCACAGCATAGAACATCACGTGATTGTTTTTGTCTGTAAAAGAAAGGAAAAATTATTCTACTGTTTTTTGTATTAATATTCGTTGTCAGGTTAAAGGTCAGATAATATTTATCTTGTGTAATTTGTGACTGAAATTTTTTTTGTGCAAGTGTTACGTGGACAGTTTTGTGTTTATTTATATTACCATGAATTCAGGAAACTTTTATTATTTGTTACTCACACCTCATAATTAACTCTTAATTGTTAGTTTCCATGAAAATTAATGATTATTCGATCAGCTCTCTCAATAATTAATGATTATTCGATCAGCCCTCTCAATAATTAATAATTAATCAATCAGCTCTCCCAATGATTAATAATTATTCGATCCGCTCTCTAAATTATTAATAATTATTCACTAGCTCTACCAATAATCAATGACTATTCGGTCAACTCTCTAAATTATTAATAATTATTTCACCAGCTCTATCAATAATTAATGACGAATTGATCAGCTCTCTCGAAGATTAATAACTATTGGATCAGCACTATCAAAATTAATCATTATTCGATCAGATATCTCAAAATTAATAATTATTCGATCAGCTCTCCCAATGAGTAATTATTATTCGATCCGCTCTTTAAATTATTAATAATTATTCACCAGCTCTATCAATAATTAATGACTATTTCATCAGCTCTCTCAATAAATGACGATTATTCGATTAGCTCTATCAATAATCAATGACTATTTGATCAGCTCTCTCGAAGATTAATTACTATTGGATCAGCACTATCAAAATTAATCATTATTCGATCAGCTCTCTCAAAATTGATCAACTCTTCCTCTAATTAATGATTAATCGACTAGCTCTCTCAGTAATTAATATTTATTCAATCAGTTCTCTCTTTAGTAAATGATTATTCGATCAGCTCTCCAAATAAATAATGATTATTCGATCAGCTCTCCAAATAATTAATGATTATTCGATCAGATCTCTAATTATTCAATGATTAGTCGATCAGCTCTCTCAATAACTAATGATTATTCGATCAGAACTCCCATTAATTAATGATTACCCGACTAGATATCCTAATAATTGATGTTATTCGATCAGCTTCCTCAATAATTAATAATCATTAGATCTGCTCTTTCAATAATTAATAATTATTCGATCAGCACCCCAAATAATTAATGATTATCCAACTAGATCTCCCAATAATTAATAATTATTCCATCAGCTCTATCAATAATTTGCTTAGAATATGTTTATGCTATTATCATCATCTGATCGAATGTAATATGTTCTCTCATCATTTTATAGCTGAAAAATTACTCATTTGGTGCTAAAGAATAATTACTCAATCATATAATTATTTATTATTGTGTACGCTGTTCTAATAATTCACGATTATTCGATAAATGTAATTGATCAATGCTTCCCGTATTTCATGGCTACATATAATTGTTTTAAGGGATTACATCTTATAGCATTGCTTTGGTCATCGCCATATATGTTTTCGTGTCCGGCCATCCCATTATAGCTTGATTATATCTACTTATGAAATTAATACATCCTACATCTCATTGCAACCTTGGCGAGGTGTATTTGGTACAAACCTGTTTTATATACTTGATAAAGTGTGGGAGAGCCTGCGCATGTGTTAATAATACAAATAAGAGTTTGAGACACCAAAGCGGTAATCACGCCACGATATAGTTAAAATACTGCTAATGTTGGCGTCAATCAATCAATCAATCAATAAATAAATAAATCAATCAATCAATCAATCAATCATGGCGCTTAACAACAATCACTTACTATAATGTGTAATGGATTCATCACATAGATTATTTGTGTTCATCACCATGATATAGCTTACGTAATACTAAAATAGGCATTAAACACCAATCAATAAATCAATCAATCAAACAATCAATCAATCAATCAATCAATCAATCAAGCAATCAAGCATTCAATCAATCAATCAATCAATCAATCAATCAATCAATCAATCAATCGATCAATCAATCAATCAATCAATCAATCAATCGGTCGATCAATCAATCCATCGATCGAGCGAGCGAGCGAGCAAGCAAGCAAGCAAGCAAGCAAGCAAGCAAGAAAGCAAGTAAGTAAGCAAGCAAGCAAGCAAAGGGGTAATAGAAATACGTAAATCGAAGAAGGACAGACAACAGAAGTGCTAAAAGTTTGAAGATCCCAAAGGGGTAATCATAATCTGTAATTCGAAGAACAGACAATGCAATGGACAAACATTAGAAGATACCAACGGAGTAATCAAGATCCAAAAAAATGGTAGAAAAACTGAAAACATAATAAGAAAACGATAGAGGATAAAAGGACAAACAACGATCTAAAACCACTACACAGAAAGATAAGAAAAGTTTTTGAAGATATCTAAGGGAGTAATCAGTAATCATAAATCAAAGAAGAACAGATAATACAATGGTCAAAATAAAAGGACAAACAACGATCTAAAACAACTACTCAGAAAGATAAGAAAAGATTTTGAAGATGTCAAAGGGAGTAATAAGTACCCATAAATCAAAGAAGGTTCAAGATACCAAACAGGTAAACATAATCCATATATTAAAGAACAGACAATACACTCGCCAAAAGTTTGAAGATACCAAAGGAGTAAACAGAAGCCGTAAATCAAGGGAGAGACAACACAATGGCCAACAGTTGAAAGCTACCAAAGGGATAATAAAGATTCATAAATGGAAGAAAAACTGTCAACACAATAAACTAACGATAGAGGATAAAAGTACAAACAACGATCTAAAACCACTACACAGAAAGATAAGAAAAGTGTTTGAAGATGTCAAAGGGGGTAATCAGTACCCATCAATCGAAGAAGGACAGACAATACAATGGCCAGGATAAAATTACAAACAATTAGGGACAAAACACTACACAGAAAATTAAAGATGGAGCAACACCAACCTCACTAAAAACCGGATGTGAACTCAGGTGCTCCAGGTGTTAATTATAGGTAATGTATCATGAGATGAAAATTTTCGAGTAATTATCAGATCTGTAAAGGATTTTTTGTATTGTTTAATATCAACGACAATAAAAGGGACAAATAATGATGAACAAAACACTACGCAGAAAATTAACGATGGAGTCACACCAACCCCACTAAACACTAGGTGTGATCTGAGGTGCTCCAGGTGTTAATTATAGGTACTATATCATGAAAATTGGTTGAAAATGAGACGAACATATTTTCGAGTAATTATCAGGTCTGTAAATTTTTTTTTTAATTATTCAACATAATTTTCAACACTAGTTCAATTAATTATATTATTCCAGAGTACCCAGTGAAAACGAACTGCCACGAACAAACTTTCTTCTGTAATGTTGTATCAAAATGGGCAGAAATCGAAAGCAAACTTGAAGTGTTGATAGGCAGTGGATACACAGGTAGATGTAAATCAGAATAAACTTACCATACGATCGTGGCACCGAAAGCACAACGACAATAATATCGTGGTACATCACACAACGACAATAATATCGTGGTACATCAATTTGTATTCAGATCTATCTTACCTTTTCTTATGGTTTCGTTAAGAACTTGTATATTCGTGGACAGGTCTACAACAGTCTGTCTGAGCTCATCCAGTTGAGCATGATCAGACTCATTTTGAATTGACATAGCTCTAATCCCGCTCGTACAGTAGAACATTAATCCAAGAATCAAAACAAATGTTAGCTTCATTCTGTCGATGTCGTTGTGGCGACCTCGTATGTATTAGGTAAATCAACCTCCTATGAATAAGGTAATACGTCTTATATTTGACGCCTTACTTTTTATATAGTGCTGATCGTACACGTGGTACATACAACATAAGAACTGGGATACGAATCTGAATGTAACTATGATTTCCTTAAAAGGGAATACTTGTGTTCTAAGCTCTGATTGGTGAATTAGTGGTTTGACGCTTAATGGCATGTGTGATTGTCACGCCTCAGTATATTAGATCAAATCAAAATACATTGCATTCGCTTTTGCTGCTTTTTGACATTTGAATTATCTCGTACTGTTTATTAATTTCTCTATCAATAACAAGATATCTACATTTTCTGATTACCCTTTGGTATCTTCAAAATCTTAACCGTATCGGTGGCGTAATGGTTAGCGTGCTCGCCTCGTGTGGGGTAGATCGTGTGTTCCAGCCCTTGTCGGGTCAAACCAAAGACTATAAAATTGGTATTTGTTGCTTCTCCGCTAAATACGCAGTCCGAAGAAGAAAGAGACAAAGACTGGATGGCTTGGAATCAGAAAAATGTGTCCGACTGGAGCAACATGTCTACCTGTGGACGGTTGTTTCAGTGAGCTAGAACTATAAATGTCCAACTCAGCGTGCTGGTCTAAAACAAAGCGGACCTCATCATTATATCATTGAAAATTAACTTGTTCTCGCCATGATATAGCTGAAAAGATTGCTGAAATGTCGTAAAATAGCAATCTCTCACCCACTCACTCTTCAAACTCTTCTTACAATATCTTATTATTGATAGAGAAATTAATAAATATAAACAGTATGAGATAATTTAGATGTCAAGAAGTAGCAAAAGCGAATACAATGCATTTTGATTTGATAATGTAAGAGATCTAATCTACTGGGGCGTGACGATCACACATGACATTTGGTGTCAAACCACTAATTCACCAATCAGAGCTTAGAATACAAGTATTCCCTTTTAAGGAAATCATAATTACATTCAGATTCACATCCCAGATCTTCCGTTGTATGTACCACGTGTACGAACAGGACTATATAAAAAGGAATGCATCAAATTTAAGACGTATTACCTTATTAATTCGACATCTGCAGAATGACGCTACCATTTCCTTTGATTCTTGTATTAATGTTCTACTGTACAAGCGGGATTAGAGCTATGTCAATTCAAAACGAGTCTGATCATGCTCAACTGGATGAGATCAGACAGACTGTTGCAGATCTGTCCACGAAGATATAAGTTCTTAACGAAACAATAAGAAAAGGTCAGATAAATCTGATTACTAATTGTTGTACCACGATATTATTGCCGTTGTACTGTCATTGCCGCAATCGTATGGAAAGTTAATTTCAATTGACATCCTCCTGTGCCTTCACGGCATATCAACACTTCAACACTTCAAGTTTGCTTTCGATTTCTTGCCATGAGGTTATCTGTATCGACAGTACATACGAAAGTTTGTTCGTTCGTGTCTGTTCGTTTTCATGGGGCACACCAGAATGATATTATTGAAGTTGTATTTAAAATGGTGTTCAAAAATTAACAAAATCTGTTACAGACCTGATAATTATTCGAAAATATTTTCATCTCATGATACAATACCTATTATTAACATCTGAGCATCCCAGGATCTTATAGTAAAGGTTCATGATACATGACCTATTATTAACATCGGAAGACCTGAGTTCACCCCAGGATCTTATAGTAAAGATTCATGATATATGACCTATTATTAACATTGGAGCCCCCGAGTTCACCCCAGGATCTTATTGTAAAGGTTCATGATACATGACCTATTATTAACATCGGAGTACATGAGTTCACCCCAGGATCTTATAGTAAAGGATCATGATACAGTACCTATTATTAACATCGGAGCACATGAGTTCAACCCAGGATCTTCTAGTAAAGGTTTATGATACATGACCATTTATTAACATCGGAGCACCTGAGTTCACCCCAGGATCTTATAGTAAAGGTTCATGATACATGACCTATTATTAACATCGGAGCACCCGAGTTCACCCCAGGATCTTATAGTAAAGGATCATGATACATTACCTATTATTAACATCGGAGCACATGAGTTCAACCCAGGATCTTCTAGTAAAGGTTCATGATACATGACCATTTATTAACATCGGAGCACATGAGTTCACCCCAGGATCTTATAGTAAAGGTTCATGATACATGACCTATTATTAACATCGGAGCACATGGGTTCACCCCAGGATCTTATAGTAAATGTTCATGATACATTACCTATTATTAACATCGGAGCACCTGAGTTCAACCCAGGATCCTATAGTAAAGGTTCATGATACATGACCTATTATTAACATCGGAGCACCCGAGTTCACCCCAGGATCTTATAGTAAAGGTTCATGATACATGACCTATTATTAACATCGGAGCACCTGAGTTTACCCCCAGTATCTTATAGTAAAGGTTCATTTTGGTGGATCTTTAGTTTTCTATGTAGTGTTTTGTAGATCATTGTTTGTCCTTTTGTCTTATATCTTTTGGCACTTACGTTGTATCTCCTTCTATTTTGAGAGTTTGTTCACGGCAGTTGGTTGTCATTGGGTACTCCGGCATGGTATAACTGAAATAATATTTAGAATGGCCTCCAATATTTAGAAGAAAAAAAGTAGTTAAAAATCGCTTTATAGCTCTGATTATTACTAGAAAATATTTTCATTTCATAATATATACCTCACTCACAATAAATCCTACAATTAAAACACACCTTGTCAAATAAACTTGTATCGAATGCATCTTACCAAAGTTGAATATAGAATAATTTTATTGATAGATGTAAATCAAGCTATCATGAGATCGCTGACACAGAATTATTCACAAGATTTACAAAAAAGGTTGCTGTAAATCGTAGTAGCTTAAAACCAGGGCCGTCTTAACAGCATCATAGACTCCGGACAAACCAGTGCACTGGGGTCCCTACCTACGCAACCACTAACACGAATAAATATGCAAATTGTCGATAACATTAAACATATATTTAGTGTATTGGGACTTCCAACAAAATCAGTGTTTAAACATTAAAAAACATGCCAACACAATACACATAATGTACATAGATAGGCATGGGACACTTATGCTCGTGGAGCCCCCGGGCATCTGCCCTACATGCCCATGTATTAAACCGACACTGCATGTAATGATGACATATAGGTGGTATTGATCAATAATTAAATAACACAAGAGCTATTTATTTATTTAGAAGACTTAATCAAATATATACACTATGTCACATGCACCAATTTTCCCAAATATGTAAAAAAAAAAAACAATTATATGTCTATTTCTGTCCCCCTTTTGCATTAGATTTGGGTTAGTGGTGTCTAACGCCACTTTCAACAATATTTCAGTAATATCGTTGCGGTCAGTTTTATTGTGGAGTAAACAGGAGTGCCGTAGAAAACCACCAACCTGTTGCAAATCACAGACAAACTTTATCACATAATGTTGTATCGAGTACACCTCGCCATGAACTGGATTCGAAATCACAACTTTAGCGGTGATAGGCATTGATTACACATGTAGTTGTAGATCCAACTACCAGGTAATCGCGAAAACGATGTCCTCCGTTTACATTGGAAATCCATTACAAAACTGAGTTTCAGTATTTTTTATTCTCTCTTGACGATTTGAATGAATAAGTGAATGAATGATTTCGTGCTTGACATAAACCGCATCGGTGTTGTAATGGTTGGCGTGCTCGCCTCGAGTGTGGTAGATCGTGGGTTAGAGATCTGGTCGGGTCAAATTAAACCAAATACTATACAATTGATATTTGTTGCTACTCCGCTAGCACTATAAAAATCCAACTCAGCATGTTGGTCTAAAACAAAGAGGACATTATCATTATCTCATTGAAAATTAACTTGTTCCCGACATGATATAGCTGCAAAATTGGTGAGTTGGCGTTTAACAATAATCACTCACTCACTTATGCTTGACTTTCTCTAAAAAGATTTAAAATTACGTGGTCGCCATCTTTGTCTCGAACTGGACAACGAGTTGTATTCCTCGCTTCATATATTTCATCTCTATCCTACAATAGCAAATTTATTTTATGTCTGATATGATAGTAGTCTTTCAATCGTCTTCTTATGTTTTTGTTTTCGTTTCATTAAATGAGAGACTATAGTCTCTAACATTGTTTCCCGTTTATTACATATAGTCTCTAACATTGTTTCCCGTTTATTACATATAGTATCTAACATTGTTTCCCGTTTATTACATATAGTCTCTAACATTGTTTCCCGTTTATTACATATAGTCTCTAACATTGTTTCCCGTTTATTACATATAGTCTCTAACATTTTTTCCCGTTTATTTCGATAATTTCTCAAATCAAGATAGTTAAATTTTCACATGTTAAAGATCGAGGTTTACCGAGAACCCTAAAATGTGAAATTTAATTATCGAGATTTTGAGAAATTATCGTAATAAACGGGAAACAATGTTAGAGATTGTTTCTCTAATGAACCACTAAAAAATATTTGTTTGATTCTTTTTCTCACTAATTTAACAAAATATATGGCCGTTTTTCACTTTCTCAAATCGACGTCCAATGACGTCACTGACGTATACTTCAAATCGACGTCCAGTGACGTCACACCCTTTAAGGAATGTTTTTGAAGCAATGATGGAGAAGGGATAAGATTCCAGATGAGGTGTTCTTGATGACGGTACGGTTAATTACTGTTAGTTACGGTTAATTAAACGATTTTTATTGATACAATGACACTTTGCGAAACGCAACATTTTTACGGGAAAAGTAGCGTGAAATTCTTTTCTCACCCTAGGGTTGAGACATAATTGCGTAATACGGTTGTTTCGAACCATGTCAATTCCGACCACGTTCCGTCTTTTTCGTGTTTTGACTTCTGAACAAATCGGCAGGCGACTTTCGGTGTTTACGCTATTACTGTGGCAACGTCAGCATATCATAGTCGTAGATGCGGTAGTTTATAAGTAATTGTAATATGGAGACGCCAAGGAGACCGCTGAATAAATACTGGTGCTCGGTACCTCACTGTCTGTGTGATATCAGAAATATCTACATAAAGGCAGATCGTTTTCCTTTGATGCTGGCAACCACAAATAAAGAAAGAAAGCAAATTTAATTTTAAAGAAGTAATTGTCTCTGCATTTGAAGTCTTTGATACAAATAAAATAATTTAATTGAATTTAATTTAATCTTTTACAGAAAATGCTAAGATTTTTTTTCAGTTGAGGATCGAACGTTAAAACGGCACATATCGATTGGAGTTTTTGTTGTGTATATTGACACCGTGAGTTCAATGCAGAATATTCAAAGGAAATCACGTGATCTGGCGGACGAAAATAACAATTTTTTGACGGAATGGAAATGATTCGAAACAACCGTATTGACCAATCAGCGACTGAGAACAAAGTGATCCACACGTTGATTATCGATTTCTTCTCACACGGGCTGAGAAGTGTGAAAATTGAACTAGAATTAGAGAAATTAAAATAATTCCGACCGAATGCTCCCATGACTTCCGGTACACACAATGGTCGAAAACCAATGTTAAATAACCGTATATATGTAAAATTAAAGAGAGCGGTGACCGAGTCATCATTTATTATTAGTGAAGCAAGTCAAGAAAATTTCTTGAATAAAACGTAGATATCAAATCTAGTGCGCACGACGGGTTTTTGGAATAACCTTCATCAGGTACGCTCAAATCGAAAGATTGAAAAACCAGATAATTCAGAGTTTCTGGGAACAATAAAACCAAAGTATCTAAACAAGATAGTCAAAATCGGCTAAGGTCACCGATGTCTGATGGAGGAGAACCTTAGCTTTATTAATAATTACATTATGTAAGACCTGTAATTTTCAGAGTGCCTGAGTTCACCCACAATTTTTAGCTACTCGATCTTTAATTTTATATGCATGTTTTATGGATCGTTGTTTGTCCTTTTGTACTTTTTCTTTTAGCCATTGTGTTGTCTGTTCTTCTTCGATATACGGATTCTGATTGTCCCTTTGGTATCTTCAAAATCTTCATATCTAATAAATTAAATGAATGAATGTTGATAAAGGACGAAGTCCTTTTAACTATATGAATTTGCATAGGAGTAGTGATGGCCAAAAATCTGTTCACCGGAGGTTTAAAAAATAGATCAATTGATATTTAAAAACGCAAAAGAAACATATTTCAATGAAAAATTCCCAATTCTTTAATTATTTACTCTATGAAAAATCAAAACCAACTTGAAATAAAATTCTAATAAAAAAAAACAATCTCTAGCTACGAGATTATCAGCGGAAGAGTGCTTAGGTTAAATGAACAGAATAGCCATTTTGTTGTTGTTGTTGTAAGTAAATTCCTCCATTGACTCGGAGCACCCAGCAATCACAGGAAAATGTCACTATTGGTGGTGGTACAATCCAGCCAAATAATAAATTAAAAAAAAACTTTAAAAATTACTTAAAAAAGTAATACATTCCCTTCTCATTCCTCCCTCTAAATATTGAAGGACTTCGTCTCTCAAACAGGTTGTGCCTGTCTCATATTATATTAGTTACATAAAAACTGTCCACGTGACACTTGTACACAACCTAATTTTCATTTGTAAGTTGATAAATCAGCAGTTATGTTTACAAATATACTTAATATATTGTAGGACTTCCCATGGAGGTGAAACTACTAGACATTTAACCTGACAACGAATATTAATTCTTAAGACAGTCCACTAATTTTGTATTTCTTTCTTTTACAGACAAAAACAGTCACGTCATGTTCTATGCTGCAATAAGAGATAAAAACCTTCATTTTAATGTGGACGCCATTTTGGTTTTCGAGACAGTGATTGTTAATGAGGGAGAACATTACGACCCGTACGATGGTGTATTTGTAGCTCCTCAGAAAGGTGTTTATTTATTCTCCTGGACAGTGTCTGGTGAAAGCACCAATTACATTGTAACTGAATTAGTTGTAGAAGAAAATACAATTTCGTCTGCCGGTGAGCAGAATGGAGGAGGGGAAAAAACTTCAGGATCGATGACTGCTCTTTGTAAAATGGACAAGGGAGATCATACCTGGATAAGAACGACTGGAGCATCAAGTAAACATCACCTCCACAGTAACAACAACTTTCCGCAGTCAGCTTTCCTTGGACTTCTCATTGACAGTATGTCCTAATATGGTCAAACTGTTAATGCCAATGCTACAATCAAATGTTTGTTTTTTGTCCATTTATTGTCTTATTCTGCATGTTAACAAATATCGTCTTGGCCCAGGCTTCCATGTGATGAAGTAATTTCATTTACAATTTAACATTATTTAAAATTTCACAATAAATTAGATTGTGCAACAATTGGTTTTTATTCACACCAATATATCAATACTATAACCTCTATACATATATGTTATAAAAATACAAACTGTATAAATATATTATATAAAAATACAAACTGTATAAATATATTATTTAACAAATAATTCATGGCACTAAGGGCCATATGGCAGTTCATGGACCGGGATGTCAACCACAAAATATTATATGGACCGAAGCGAAGCTGAGGTCCGTATACTATTTTGTGGGTGACAGACCGGTCCGTAAACTGCCATTTGGCCTGAAGTGCCATGAACTATTTGTTATATTATACTCAATGCATGCAAATCTGTCAGACGACATGTTTTTGTTATTGTATACCAAAAACAAAAAACCAGTTCGGACGAAATCCGGAATAAAACGTTATATTGATCGGGCCCGGTATATATGCTAAAATATTGACCGGTTCATATACTAAAATATTGACTGGCTACACTAACAAAGACAAATGGGGAACATAAAAACGTAAAGTATAATATATAAAAATACAAACTGTATAAATATATTATATAAAAATACAAACTGTATAAATATATTATATAAAAATACAAACTGTATAAATATATTATATAAAAATACAAACTGCATAAAAATATATTATATAAAAATACAAACTGTATAAATATACGCTAAAAAAATACAAACTGTATAAACATATGCTATAAAAATACAAACTGTATAAATATATGCTATAAAAATACAAACTGTATAAATATATGCTAAAAAAATACAAACTTTATAAATATATGTTATGAAGATACAAACTATATAAATATATTATATAAAAAAGAGATTGAACGACCACGAAAAAATTGTGCTTCAGTTATTTTACTTTCTACAATGAATGAGATATATGTATTCCAATATATCGAATAGAGTAGTCCTAATGTAATAAGTAAATTCATTTTTTTTGTTTATTAAGCAAACTTGTCTAAACCAGACATCCTATTGGTCAACTATCTTTTACTCAGGACAGACAAGTGTTCAGTTTACAGAGATATGTGTTTAACTCACAGAGGTATATATGTAATTTACAACTATTGTGAATATTAAAATATTGATATGAATTTGTCTGTTTTTTGTTGTTGTTGTTGTTGTTTTTTTTGTTTGCATCAGGGTAAATAAGAAGCAAATGTTGTGGTTGGTATGGGTAACTTTCAGGTTGATATGGGTACCGCTTAGATTGCTCTTGGTAGCTTTCAGGTTTATATGTTTAACTGTCAGGTTGCTATGGGTAACTATCATGTGCTATGGAAAACTTTCATGTTTATATGAGTAACTGTCAGGTTGCTACGGATAACTGTCAATTTTCTATGGAAAATTTTAAAAACCAATGTACAGTTCATGACATCGGTGGTGTAATCGTTAGTGAGTTTTCCTTGTATGTGGTAGATTACTGGTTCAAGAACTCCCGACAGTTTCAGATTCAACCAAAGACAATAACATTGATGCTTGGTGCTCTTCTGCTTAGCACTCACTATTAAGGCTTAAGAGCAAAGACTGTGTAATTGTTGGAGTATTCTCCTTGCATACGGAAGATTGCGGATTCAGGGTCGTAAAACCAAAGCAGTGACAATAACAATGGTATTTGCTGCTTCTTCGTATAGCACGCATACCGGTCATCATGAAGGAATACGAGAAAATATTGACTGGCGGCTCGGAATCAGGATAACGTATCAGAGATCAGCGATATGTTTACCCGAGAACTTGTTTCTGTGAGCTAGCTCTATAAAATATACATCTGAAATAGTGTTTAGAATTGCATTCAACAACTAGAAAAAATAACTAATAAAATCCTTGATAGCCCTGATTATTACTGGAAACTATTTTCACTTCATGATATATAACACCTACAACCACATCGATGGTGTGATGGTTAGAGTGCGCACGCCTCGAGTGCGGTAGATCGTGGATTTAACCCTTGTCGGTCCAAACCAAAGACTATAATGGTGTTATTTGCTGTTTCACAGCCAAGCACACAGCAATAAGGAGAAATAGCAAATCTGGTTGGCTCGGAATCTAAATAATGTGCCAGAATGGAGCGCCATGTCTACCTGCGGAGTATTGTTGTAGTGAGTTAGCACTTCCAAAATCCAACTAAGCGTGTTGGTCTAGTACAAAGCAGACATCATCATCATCATCTCTTTGAAGGTACCTTATTCTCACATGATACAGATGAGATATGTGTTCACTTGTCCTACTAAGCGTGTTGGTCTAGTATAAAACAGACATTATCAAAATCTGGGTAAAAGTAACTGATCAGAAACATTACTTACTCGCTCGGCGTTCAACAACAATCACTCACTATAGTGTGTTAGAAGAGTTTGAAGAATCCATAAATCGAAGAACGATAGACAACACAATGGCCAAAAGAAAAAGAAAAAAAGGACAAACAACGATCTACAAAACATTGCACATAAAACTAAGAGATCACCATTTATCCTAACAATCTTATGATGTCGTTATGATGTAGAATGTTGGCATTTATAGATAAGAATTGCATAGTTGAATTTTAACACTTTTATAAAGTGCAATATAATTACGACACCCAATCCGTGGAAAATCGGACCTCTTTGAAAATTGATGCAATCGCTAGGTTAAGGAACTATCATCTACAGGGGGCATTGTAGTCGTGAGTGTATGGTAATTGGATTTACAACAGCATCTGCAATCAGTACCTATCACCACTAACGTCGTGAGTTTGAATCTGGCTCATGGTGAGGTGTACTCGATGCAGCATTATGGGATATAGTTTGTCAGTAGCTTGCGGCAGGTCGGTAAATTTCTCCAGGTACTCAGGTTTCTTCCACAATAAAACTGAACGCCACAGCTATTCAAATACAATACAGTTATTTCTATTGTAATGCAAGAAAAATAGCTCTATTTGGGCTCACGAAGTAGTCTAAAAATTGCATAAATATATAATACCGTACATCCATTTTATCTTAAAAACATAAACTTGTAACGTCAAATGAAACCTTTCAGTGGATATTGGACTTTATTTCGGAACAAGTACGCTTCAATTTCGGATAAAATCCAACAGCAAATTATGTTAAAGGAAGGTGATGTCTTAAATTAGTTGTCATGGGGTTGACATGCTGACATGCTGGGTATCAATGAATCAATGTGGCGGCTCAATCGCACTAGAACCCCTCTGATCTACAGCATGTCAGTGGTGGATTTGATGGTAGATATTAGCTAATGACAAACGTATTTTGCCTGAGAATTAGATATATGTACTTAATAAGCTTCCAACAGGGAACATTGACGTAGTAACGGTTTTATTGTTGAAAGGTGACGCCAAATCACTGAAAACCTCTTGAACAATGAAACAACTTTAATGATCTAACAGTTTTATGACCTTACAACAATATGGAATATTTATTAATTCTCCTTTAGTCTAACTAATTTTTCTCGTTTCTTCCAATTGTGTTTTGGATAAGAAAGTTAAATAAACGTTAGAAAAAACCGAAGAGACAATGGAATATGAACAATCCAGAGACACAGGCAACATTGAGAACAATACATAGAATAAATACATACAAAACAAAGCAAAAAACACGGAAAACTAAAGCTAAAGCAACGCGACCCCTTCCAAATAATCCAGGGCAAGACCAAGGTGCTCACGAATGATAAGTAGTTCCTTCTTCTTAAATAAATAATACCAAAGTAGCAATCAAAAATGGACAATCCACAGAAACTGTTAACAAGACAAAGCAAAACAAAATAAAAACACAGCACAAAGTGTTGGTCACTACTATGAGCAAACAAGCACAAATAACGTAAATAAGACATGGGTCGTCCTATAAAAAACTGGAGGTAAAGACGAACCAAACATCGTTGATATTATAAATATGGATTGCTCGTAGAAACCACAGAGGAATAATTTTAAAATATGTTTTTATTATAGTATAACAAGAAGAATTTGAAGAAACAAGAGTAATCAGAATCCGTATATCGAAGAAGAACAGACAACACAATGGCCAAAAGAAAAAGTACAAAAGGACAAACAACGATCTACAAAACATGCACATAAAACTAAAGATCGAGTAATACGAACCCCACTAAAAACCGTGGGTGAACTCGTGTGCTCTTGAATTCGAAATATCGAAAATAAATCTTCAGTAATCCAACAACGCACTAATTCACGAATAGCACGTCAACGCACGAATGAAAGACCATTGTTGTTTGTTCGGTTACCAGTTATTTATTATTTTGATATTCCGAATGAAAGAGTATTGCATTGTATATTATATTCTTTTATTTGCGCAAATAAGGCGCTTAGACTTCTTCGCTCTGGTTTTACGTGGTGTTCGTATTGCTCAATATGTAGGTTTCTGTCGAATGTTTTGTTGACAATTGTGTTTCGTTTTGTCCTCTTTATTTCTGCCTTTGTGCGTCTTCGATTTACAGTTATTGATATATTTGGTAGCTTTTATTATCTATGAGTGTAAGTGATATGCCTTGTCTTTCTAATTATCTTGCCAAGCAGTTCTTCACAAAAGACAAGATTACTAAGTATGAGCACAATTGATTGATTGATTGATTGATTGATTGATTGATTGATTGATTGATTGATTGATTGATTGATTGATTGATTG
>MJUT01062394.1:136402-155035 GCA_002080005.1 Gigantidas platifrons | reverse complement strand
AATTTAATTTTAAAGAAGTATTTGTCTCTGCATTGAAGTCTGATACAAATAAAATAATTTAATTGATATCTGTCTTTTACAGAAAATGTTAAGATTTTTTTTTAAAGTTGAGGATCGAACGTTAAAACGGCACATATCGATTGGAGTTGTGTTGTGTACATATTGACACCGGAAGTTCGGTGCCAGGTATTCCATCGAAATCATGTGATCTGGCGGACGAAAATAACAAAATTTTGACGGAATGGAAATGATTCGAAACAACCGTCATATGGCAAAATCACGGCAACTTTTTAATTCATGAGTTCATGAATATCCATGAGATTATTGTCACGTGACTTAATTTTTGAAAATATATTCATTACAAAAATGTGCTTGTATCCCCTTTAGGCACCTCAAATTCCTTTTTGATCGCGTGATTAGTTATTTTTATTTCAACCGGTGTCAAGATGCAGACAGAGTTCTGTATGGAATATATATTTGTCCAGTAAGTTTTACATATCTCTAGACATATATTCGTCGTCAGGTCATCAAAATCATTGAAATTTAAAGCTGCTGGGAACCTTTGTTCTTTATTTATGGCAATTCTTGTATGTTTTGCCCGGATATTTAATACCGGAAGTTTTATAATTTTGCATCGAATCAACAGTAACAGTTGTTTATTGTGTCTCTTTCAACGTTTTCTTTGGTGATTTTTTTTACTGTTTGCATAGACATTGAAGGAATAATATTCATTTTTTCTGATATCACTCAGGAACCACTGTTTTATATCAAAGTAAATTGAAATTTGAGAATTGAACTGAAAACGGTGTCAGGGTAAATTTTCGCACATCGCAAATTGACCAGGAACCCTATTATTTCTAAAATAGGATTTTTTTTTTAAATTACCATTGAAATTGACCAGTGCATCGACGCAATTTTTTTTAAATGGCGACGTATGCAAATGAGGAAAACGGCCTGAGTTTGCCATATGGTATTGCGAAGTCAAATATTAAAACACTATTTATCTATCCCCACTTTTCCTCAACCACAAACTCAGGAAAATATACATTGCACATTGGAGTGGGCAGTGAAAACGTGTTTATTATACTTTGTGAAACCAAGCTTCAAATCTGTTTAATCGATCGGTAATGAGCTATTGACCATGTCGCGGTAGCACTAATAATATATGTGCTGATGTACGGGGTATAATACTTAGGACATTGGATTACTAGAAAATACGATATTGAAACATGTATACATGAACTTCCAAAATGGATTATTTTGCAGGGCATAGTTACGGCTCTTGATGGATGCATAAATGATATTACACTTTTCAACGAACCCATCTTACCGACTTCCATTGTTGAGGTGGATGTCGAACCATGTGATAAACACAACATAACAGGTACTTACAGGTTGTTTGTGAATGTTTAATTAACAAAAATGAAAGTGATCGTCCTTACCTGGTATAATTATGTCTCAACGATATCTGTCCATGTTCTGTTCAATCAACACTTTTCTGGAATATATTGGAAAGTGCGTTACATCAGATCGAGATACGCTTATATATTTTAACGGTAAACAAATTAATGCAAAGATTATTATCAGTAAACTAGGCATAATACATACGAAAACAATCGCCAATCCATTAATAGACCGGCAAAGCATTTTGGAGCACAATAATGTTCTTGCTGTATAAATACAAACCAGTCTGTAGTATTCATAATATAACCTACTGGTTAAAAATGCATTATAATCTTGGTATTTTTAGCTAATGGAATAAAACGTCATCCAGATGTTAAACATTAGGACAAAACATCATTGGAGTTATAGTTAGGTTATTACATTGTCACAAGTGGGTTATTGAATGTGTCCAGTCGAGATGGCCAAATTGTTTATTTTTGTTTGTCGCATATGTATTTATATAATCAGTAACAAAAAAACGAAAGGCCAAAATGGTATGCAACATCCACTATATTGATGTTAATCAACCAGATTTAACAGCAAGGCGACGTTCTTGTAAGGACAGAAGTGTAAGCTTAAATAAATTATTACAAGAAATTCAACGGATCTACTGAGAAAACGTTTGCTTTCAACATCGTTGTTTCTTATTGGATTGGATTAATTTAATTTTTGAAATACTGAGAGTATTCATATTAGGAACTTTAAATTCAGCTAATTATTGCGAATAAACCCTACTTTTACTTCAAGTTTTGCATTATAACAGCATAACAATTATTCGAGGTTGCTTGGTGAATTGAATGTCAAACTCGGGTGGTCTTATGGATGGACGGTTTGATTCCCAGTGATGTTAGATAAAGCGCTCCCATGGAATGATGGGATAAATAATGTGAATATATGTTATCAACAGGAAAGTGGCAATCAATAATGGACAATCCAGAGAAACATGCAACAAGGTGTACAGAACAAAGACAACAAAACAAAATACACAACTCAGAAAACTAAGAAATATGAGCACCCTGGACCCCAACAAAAAATCGTGGGTGTACCCACGTGCTCATCATATCCAGACATGATGGTTACTTTGCTCATTTGCATATCTAAGATGGCAACGCCAGGACGTCTGCAATTTTCATATGATCTATATAGAAGAAATGTTTTATAACTGCAGGGATGTTAATTGACGGAATTGAAAATGGGACTTTGAATTAAGCCAAATCAAATGAGATAAAAATGAATGACAACCGAGAAATATTCGAGGTTCCTGGAGTGTATGAAAATCCGAGGCGGCAAACCCTTAAACTGGCCTTAACAGTCTATGTAAAATGTCTGAAATACATGGAATTGGTGGAGTTCGACACCTAATTTACCAACGAATAATATTGTGTGGTTAACTTGCCGGAATTAATTTGGATTCCTGAACTCTGGATAAATTACTATTCACAAATCTTATATTTCTAGCTTCTAAACTCGAGGTTCCCACATTAAATATAATATGATCATTTTTGCAATCACACAAGTTCAATAAATGGCTAAATTTGAAAGAAAACAACAAAACTATTTGTATTTTAGCAGGCGAAAAACTTTGCGGAAGTCAACAATAACATGTTAATTATTTAGCCGTTGACGGAAGCAATAAATTTCTGTGTTATAAGCAATTATTTCAGAAATCTGAGGATCAAAATCTAATTTAAATATGATGAATATTTATGAGGAAAGTACCATAAATTTCTGGATATGTGAACGGTAAGCAGTTCTTGTTTCTACCATACCCGCCGTGTCACATTTGTACACATATAGCCAAATCCGGCAAAAGTCTTGTCGGTAAGAGTAAAGGGGAATCTACATTTCATATTGCTGGTTTATTTTACAGTTGACACCAGCATTTTAGAAGAATCAACAGAAGCTTCAGGTGAATTTTGTAATAGACGTGTATGATATAAAATAATTATTTCCTTTTCTCTTGTGCTATTAGTCCCTGAGGGTACCTTTCACCCGCCAGTCAAGAGTGTGACCAGCAATAACGTGGTTTATATCAGATCAGTGATAATAAAGTCAGAAAACAATATACATCACACTATCAGAACAGTTGCAAAGTCCAATCAGAAAATCATAGAAACTGAGACAAAATGCATAATGTTCACTCACATAGCTTGGAACAGGAACTTCCATAAATATTGAACCGCATCGGTGGTGTAATGGGTAGCTTGCTCGTCTCGAGTACGGAAGATCGTGGGTTCAAGCCCCGAATGTGTCCAACCAAAGACTGTAAAATTGGTATATGAATATGTTACTTCTTTGCAGAGCCCACAGCATTAAGGAGAAAGAGCAAAGACTGGTTGCCTCAGAATCTTGATTATGTGTCTATACGCAGACTGTTTAATGCAGTGAGCTAGTACAAAGCGGACCTCGTCGTCATCTCATTGAAAATAACTTGTTCTTGCCATGATATAGCTGAAAATTGGCACTAAACAACAAACACTCCCTCCATAAAAAAGTGTAGGTGTTAAACTAAGTTGATGCACCCAAATCTCCCAATCTTTAGGAAACGATGCAAAAATGCTTGTGAAAAAATATTTTAACGAGGTCTTCAAATTAAATTTTTCTATTCATCGACAAAAGCAAACATTATGAATGAAGTGTATAAGTATATTAAAGAAATAACGGTAGTGTATATGGATAGTTGATGGTCGCAAATGAAGTTTTACTTGGCGACGAGTAGCGGAACTAATAAAATGGATATTTCTGAACGCTAAAACCTCAATATTAGCGCCGGTAACTCTTCAAATACAATACTCTAATTTCTATCCTAATGCAATACAAAATATGTGTCAATTAAGCTGAATAAGGGTTCTAATAATTGCAAAAACTGAAATGCCGCGAAATATTGTCAATGACGTTGGCACATACAAAAATGTAACCATCAATGGTGACCTCATTTGAAAAAAAAAATCAGCGTAGAACGCAGACACTATGCCTCATTGCGCAACATGCACCCTTCAATTTCTGATACAATCTAAGAAATTATTTTAAAGGTTGGCCATGTCTTTATTTTCTATCACATTGCAATAGAAAAAATGTAAATGACATGTCGTATTTCAAGAATTCACTATGGCGATGTATACCTACTTGAACCCTTCATTATGACATGTTAATTGTGTATTTGACGACAATTTTAATTTTTATTATCAATCAAAGCATATATTTTATCAACTAATTTAGTAAACATGTAGTTGGTATCTATGTTTTACGGTTCCCGCTATGGGCAATGACATCATTTTTTTAATTTTAGAAATGTCAAGTAAAATGGTGTCGTTCATGCTCGTTGTGTGAAAGATGAATTGAATTCAAAGTTACTTTTTTAAATAACCAATAAATGTGTATTGTATTGTTTACAGTTCATAGTATGGGGAATGACACAAGCTTTTCAGACGTGTCAACGGTAGTTTCAGGTGAGTATTTAAAGAATAAACACGCATGGCATAACATTTCTTTATACATATACATTATTATTAAGTCTTTACTGCTAGTCAATGTTCTCGTATTAATCATATTATAGAGTGAGAAGATGTATGGCGTTTAACGCCACTTTCAACAATATTTCAGCTATATCGTGGAGGTTAGTTTTATTGATGGAGGAAACCGGAGTACCTTGAGAAATCCACTGACCTGCACCAAATCACCGACAAACTTTCTCACATAATGTTGTATCGAGTACACATCGGCTGGGCTGGATTCGAACTCACAACGTTAGTGGTGATGGGCACTAATTGCATAGGTAGTTATAAATCCAACTACCATACGATCACGACCAGGACAGCTCCTAAATAATCATATTATAAATGAAGCCGTTACATTTATAAACTGGTGTAGCCAATAACAAACTAACTATAAAAAACGTTATCACACAATAAACTGGTGTAGCCAATAACAAACTAACTATAAAAAATAAGGTTATCACACAATAAACTGGTGTAGTCAATAACAAACTAACTTATAAATAACGTTATCACACAATAAACTGGTGTAGCCAATAACAAACTAACTTATAAAAAACGTTATCACACAATAAACGCGAGTCATGTTGAATTGACGAATACTTAGCTAAATGCAACATAGTTGATTCTAAGAAGTCATTGCAGCTGATATTAATTATTATATTCCTCTAAAAATATTGACTAAAAACAGAGGCTCATTGCCGAACTATTTTTTTTGTATTTTATATGTAAGATAAATAAAAACTTAGTCCTCTAGTTTACTGTCTAATATTTTGTCTCGCCATATTTATCGTTGTTTTTCCCGTATGACTTACAATATATGGTTTTATCATTTTTACAGGGAATATTTTATTGTTAGCCATACTGCCAGCCGTATTCGTGGGTCTTCTTGTTACAGCTGTTTTAATATCATGGTTCTGTAGAAAACGACAAGCAAAGAGTCAACACAAAACTGCGATCGTTCGTACTACTATTGTAGCAGAACATCATGGGATCACCACGACTACCATTCCCACAGAACAACATGAGATCACCACGACTCCCATTCCCACAGAAGAACATGAGATCACATTTACTCCCATTCCGACAGGACAACATTCATACTATGATGGGGTTGATTACAGTAAGTTTGATCACAGTCCACGTTTGTCATCAGAGATACAGGACGTCGGGGAATATTCAATACCTGACGAATTAAATATGTCATGTTCCGCTGTAGAAGAACATGATGATAACAGTCATTGTTTAGATTCAACCGATTATGACGGATACTTAAATCCCTACCAGGCGCTTACAGGTCAAAGGGAAGATAACTCCTCCCATACGTATGAATCAACCAATCAACAGACAGAGTATGCTAACACTGGTATTGATACATCGTGTGATCTGATAGATAAGGATCATGACAACACTTATGAACAACTGGAAGAAGATAGATCAAATGATCACCATGGATACGCACCAATACGCTTAAACAATTGAATAATATAATAGTACATTTTGAACAATTTGAAAAACTTTCAATAGTCTGCAAAAATAAAGAAAAGAGTATCAAGTATTGTAATATATCAAAATCCTGATTAAATAATTTATATTTTCAAATTTAATTCAATTAAAAATGTTATTTAAGTATCATCTATTTGTACAATGCCAAATATGATAATAGTACATACACGTAAATATTATTATATATTCAATACAGAATTATAAGAGACTATATACAATTAATTACAAATAATTCATCCTTATAATTGCACCATGTCGCTCATAAACATCGGCTATAGAGTCCGTGTTTGTTTAGATTTATTTTTATTAAGCAATGAATTATGCATTACACATTATTTTTGTAAATTAACAGCATAAAATAATATTTGCAACTTCAAGAGTATAAATACACGTCTATATTTTATGATATAAAAAGAAATTTGAAGCTGCAACAGGATTAACCAAAATCCGTAGACCGAATAACAGACAATATAACTACAAGCAGAAAAAGAATGGAATAAAAGTCAATAAAATACTACACATAAAACTAAAGATTGAATAACATGAACTCCACTAAACACTGAGGCGAACTCATGTGCTGCGGAATGATAGGCAGTTCCGCTCTACTAGCGATATGTCTTGTATTCATGATACAATTCCATGATGAAAGAATGGCGGCTTTGTGACTACGATAAACGGTTTTCATGGCCGTCTGTGAGACAGATATTCCGCAGCGGTTAACGAAGTCATAATGGCGACCGTAAATTATTTGAAGTGATAACTACCATTTAACCACTAGGAATCATGGCTCAATTAATTCCTTGTTAGCAGCAATCTCATATCAAGTAAATCCAGATAAGAACCATACGCTTTAGACTAATACTTTAAAGACATATGTGGATGGAATTTTGATATACAGTCCAACCTGTATTACGAGGACACCTTTGGGACAAAGAAAAAGTAGTCTTTTAAGACAGATGACCTCTTAAAAGAGGTTCAATTCATATGAAATTGTCTATGTCAGGACAAGAAGAGTGACCTTTTAATACAGGTGACTGCATGAGGAGGTTTGACTTTACATTAAGTGGAAATCGAAATCGTCTCGTTTGTCGATACGTTTCCTTTTAAACCGGTACTCACTGTCAATTCTATGGTATATGTAAAGGAACGGGTCTCTTAGTGAAATGATGGACATGCCTCGTTCATTGGTGTAAGATTCCTGGACTGCACAAAGCTCAACTTACCTTAATTGACAATTAAAAATACTATTAAAATTAATAGTCAATTATTCATGCTGCCAAGACGTCGATTACAGTTAACAGACTATTATTTATTTTCTATTAAATCTAATTCTACAAGCAGGCGCTATTATTCTTAATTGTACATTAAACATAGATGCCATGCAAGTGCTTAGTCGCTTCGTACCAACAATCAATGTGATAGGCCATTTACAATGAATAATTTGACAGATCGAGAACTGCTTTCCCGATATAAATCTGGGAGAAATACAATATATACAAAAAAAAGTAACATAACAAACATCATCGAGATGACACAAGGCATATCGAATCGGCAAGCGATCACACTATCCAACTTTCCATTTGATTTTGGTACGATTTTTATAATTTTTTTAATTAACAACCATCTAATGCTTGAAAAACAATTGGGGTAGGAATCTGAACATGATTTAATCATGTAAATAAATACAAACATTATGAAAATATTAGGAACTAGCGTTTATCTATAATCGACAATCTAGTGAAATAGGGAACATAGGGTACACAAGACACGGGACAAACACAACACAGAGAAGTAAAACAACATGGACTCAACCAAACACCTTGAGTTAACACAGGTGATCAAGGAAGGTAAGCAGATCCTGCCTCTTATAACACATCCGCCATATTACTCATATAGTAAATAAGTGTTGGACACCACTATACGCAAACAAACACAATTAACGTAAATAAGTCATAAACCACTGGAGGTAACGACGAACTGAACATCCTGCTATTAGGAAATCGTAGCGGACAGCACAACATGACCTCATAGCTGTTTCTCAAAGTTCTGGAATAAATAATTCATGCTTAAAATTACATATATTTTATAATAAAGTACCCGATTTCTTAGAACATTTCAGTGTATGTAAGCAAGTATATTGTGGTGTAGACTACACAAACGAATCGGAAGATAGTTGACATAAATTGTGCAAATTATTAAAAAAAAGAAGAAATTATTATTACTGCTTTAAATCCACCCCTTTTTTTCATGTGTAAACCGAATGTGAGTGGACATGTATTTGTGTGTTATGGATATATTAACATCTTGACGAAGATTCCTTTTCTCTGATCGCAATGGCCCTCTGAAAATGCAGATATGTTGATTATTATTTCTTTTTAGAAGGAAAACATGACTCTACGAAATTAAATTATTTTAGGCACAATAATGGTCATAGATGCACATTTCAAAAATGTCAACATTGTCAATAAAATGAAAAATAAAAAAAATTACCACACTGTCGAAACATTATAAAATCATACATCATTATTGTAGGTAGAGGACAAATCGCTATCAATACATGTAGTTATGAAATAGAATTTTATTTTATTCTAGTTTGATTACGAGGTGGCATATTTAATTGAAAATCAAGGATGTACATGCAAAATCATTTGATACGTGTATTGTAATCGTTGTTAGTATTGGTAACAGGTGATTATTTTTCATTTAACAGGAATGTATAATAAAGGACCAACCAATGTTTTTAAGGAAAGACAGGAAAACATAGTTTTATCGAAAACACCCAAACTCCCACGATAAAAAAAAATGAGTGCTGCCAAAGTCTAGGATTAAGACTCAGGGATAGAAAGACATTGTATAATTAACACGTATGAAGCGAATATTTTTTTCCCATTTATATTCTTACGATAATGCAATTCAGGAAATACTGTTTGTTTGTTAATTTGTTTGTTTGATGGTGCTTAACGCCACTTTCAACAATATTTCGGTTATATCATGGCGGTAAGTTTGATTGGTGAAGGAAACCGGAGAAAACCACACACCTGTCGCAAGTCACTGACAAACTTTATCACATAATGTTGTACACCTCGCCCTAATCGAAATTCGAACTCACAACAACAGTGGTTATAAGCACTGAGTGCATAGATAATTGTAAATCCAACTACCATACGATCACCGCCTCCCACGAAATACTGCATCGGCCTCTACATATTAATATATATAATTGATTAAATATGAAAATAACTCTGTATTCACATATCGTGACAACTACACAACATTTGACACAATAATTGTCGTCTCTCGTCCTTTAAGACCACCCATACTGCCTGTATTCTTCAGTATGTCGACAATTTATTTTTAGAAACCAAAGCTAATGCCTTCGGCGCTGGACAACCACCCTTTCAACGGGCGGGTTTCAGTGTTTCTGTAAAGGAGTTTTTACCGCTGAATTGTACCTTTTGCAATTTGAAATTGACTTCTCCTTGGGTCCTTTAATGCAATCCAATTGTGTTTGTTTTCATTGTGATCGATCTCCATGCATCCTTTATCATCTTGTTAGTGAGGGTATTTGTTTGTCTGTCACGTATATAACTGAAATATTTTTCTCTACCAACTCGCGTAGGAGAGCAGCTTCTGAACTATCACAATTATACATGATATCTTTTTATCTTTTTTCTCTGATTCTTGTTCCATTGCATTATGTCATCTGCTTAATGAAATGATACACGAAAATGCGCGCGCGTCGCTGTAATGCATTATTGAATTGATTTTAACTTAGTTGATTATTATCTAATAAACAGTCTAATTGACGATTAAGCAAGGCTATTAATACATATTATTAACTTATTTACAATTAACGAATCAATAGACCATTAAATCTTAATTGGCAATTAATCGACGTTTGTGAAAAACCCAGTCCAGGCAAATCTCATACCAGAAGACAAAGGAAACTTTCTGTTGTTTCTTGCATCTAAAGTACTTTTGTGTATATGAATGTAATTTAATTATGAGTTATTTTATCATTGATTGACAGAACTTCATCAATATTCATTTTCCAGATTAAGAAGCTTTGATCTTCTTTAATTCTTTAATACAGAATTGTATAAACTCGCCTTCAGGAAAGGTTGACTAAATGGTTGACAGGTAATTTTTTTTCTGTTTCAAGTTGTACCATGGGATATTTCATATTCTGTTAAATTCGAAAAAGATAAGGTTGCCGAGTAATTTTCAAACAATAAAACCTATTCCGGATTGACAATAATTTGCCTTTTTGATACATGTTAAAGCGACCATTTCTCCTAACTTGTATATATATCCTCAGTATACGATTTCGTAAGTACATGTGTTTCACTGCAACAATCCTTATCGTGCTTCATAAGAGTTGGGATTATTGACTGACAAGTAGCAAGAGTTTTCAAATATAAAGAGGAAAATGATCTCGTATCATATGTAGGTTAAGTTTATTCATGGTGTTTAACGCAACTTTCAACAATACTTCAGTTATATCTTGGCGGTCAGCTTTATTGGTGGAAGAAACCGGAAAAAAACACCGACCTCGCCATGAATGGGGTTTGAACTCACAATTTAAGTAGTGTTATGAACTAATTGTACAGGTAGTTGTACATCCAACTACCATACGATCACCACCACGACGCCCGTTCCCCCCTGTATCATATGTAAACAACAAATGACGCAACAAACGGCAAACCAAAAAGTTCGAGGGGGCCGTTGTGGCCGTGATCGTATGATATTTGGATTTACTACTACATATGGAATCAGTGTCTATCATCACTGATGTTGTGAGTTAGAATCTCGATCAGGCCGAGGTGTACAACATTATGTCTTAAAGTGTGTGAGTAACTTTTGACAGGTCGGTGGTTTTCACCATCAAACAAACAAACCGAAAGCTCGAAAACAATTGGTAACCGTACATAGTATGCCTTCTTGTTTCCATGGCAATTGACCAATGCTCAGTTATTAAAGGAAAATTTATAACTGAGTTGATCATTCAGAAAAAAAGTTGGGGTGGCAAATATTAAATAAAGTATTTATTAGCTAAATTCATAAGATACACTCAAAGTCGAAGTATCGGAAAGCCAAATAATTTAAAAGCATTTGTTAGCAAGAAATCCAAAGGGCATAAACAACAGTATCAACTATGTCATGTTGGTATCATGGGCGAAATCCAGTTCATATCATAAACTGTCTGTGTAGGTTTTTTCACACATCGTAGTACAGGGTTTCCTTCACACAAAAATAAAATGTATCTGTGATGTATTATGTTACGATATCAGTGTGTACAGCATTGACTTTAGGAGTATGATCGATGTAAGAAAATGTGGTAGGACCTAGAAAATTACAAGGAGGAGTTCTACAAACTGCCGGGTTAAGAAAACAAAAGTATGACCAAATTTGTATCAAAATCAACCATTGTGCTTTATTGAAAATGATATAACTGAAATATTGTTGAGAGTGAAGTTAAACACCATACCCCCTTTTAATTGAAAATAAATCATGGTATATAAAATGTAGTGACTAAAATATTTAATGTAGAACATTCAACTGAAGAGATAATCATGAATTGGAAAAATTATTGCAAAAAGAGAAGGATATTTAGAGGGACAAATTGATATGCTTCTTCCTTACATAAAATCAATGCCTGCTAAAATGTCAACAATTTCGCGAACTAAACCATCAAGGTACAATTATATACAAGAACAAGAGAATATTATAAAATTGAGTTTAGTACATCACACTTATCAAAAAAAAAAAAAAACTTAATATAAAATCAACAAATTTCTCTTATGTTATAATAATACATCCTGTGGGAGTTACAAGTACTTGTATATCTATCATCTCTAAATCGGATGTAAATAATAAGTGGTTTTTTTCTTGACTTGTTTCTTCCTTGTGTATTGGATTGTGGAGGACAATGTTAATATTGCTTAGGGTTATTGTATTTGTAGATATTGTAGAAAAAGTTCACAGTAAGTAAAATATGTATATCAAATTTTACGTAATAAGTCATCAGAGACAATATATATGTTTTATAAAGGCTTTTCTTTCAAAAAACAAATCCCCTAGATTTTACCGTTCCGTGTAACCCCGCCATGTTTGATTTCCGATAAACACTCAAGTACTATAATGTACATACAATGCAACGACATGTAATTGGTAATGTAGTAAAGTGATTTGAACAAAAAAGTTTTTAACCCGCTTTTTGTACACAAATTCATTGATATTATTTTTCATCGTCACTGCAAACTTGATAACATTGATAGTTACAATGATCCATCAATTCGTTGTTATCTATAAGCTTAGGTATAGGTTTTACAAATAGTCATATTTCTTTTGGATAATAACGTCAGAAAATTCGTTTGATTAATAAATAAAATAAAATACAAAACATACGACACTATCGGAACATGTACCAAATATAATTGAAACATTGTGGAAACAGAAGTAAAGTAGATACCTTGGTTTGGTTTGGTTTTCTGGTGTTTCACGCCACTTTCAACAACATTTCAGATATATCGTGGTCAGTTTTATTGGTGGAGGACCCGTAATAAACCACCGACCTGCCGCAAGTCACTGGCAAACTTTGTCACATAATGTTGTACGCTTTGCCCTGAGCGGGAGTCGAACCCACAACATCAGTGATGACGCATCGATTGCATAGGTAGTTGTAAATCCAACTACCATATGATCACGGCCACGACGACACCCCAGTATCTTGGCTTTTAAGGATTTGCCTTTGGTGTCCTGTTGAAAGGCAATATTTTTCGACACTTTTCAGTATATATCCATGTTTTGTTGTGGAAATCTAAATTTCCACCCAAAATCCGTTCCACTGATATATTTTTACTTATTAGATTTATTCTTTATAAACTTATTATTGTCATGTTTATAGCTGAAAAACAACTTCCGTGACAACCAATAATCAATCAATCACATATCGGTTGTCATGAAGCTGTGGTCACATAACGCATACTCTGGAGTAATATGAGACAGGCACAACCTGTTTGAAGGACGAAGTCCTATAATGTTTGGAGGGAGGCATGAGAAGGGAATGTATTATTTTTGCAAGTACTTTTTTAAAGTTTTTTTTTATTTATTAGGGGTACAGTCGGAGGTCTTAGTCTCAGTGTCTAAATTGTTGGGTAGAACTGTTGCAGGCACAGGTTTTTCATGGATACAGAGTAGTGCACAAAGTATTTCGCCACCTTCGATTTATTACTATATATTTCATATAAAACCACATTAAAAAAAATTAAAGCTATCTCTGGGCAGATTTTTATGAAATTTATTTCAAGACACGCAGAAGTCTTTGAATTTTATTTGTTTATCTAATAGTCATTTTTGTCTGCATGGTGTTTGTTTACTGGTGATTTAAACACAAATGTGGATTATTCCGATTTTATTAGCAAATTTGACGTCAGAAAACAAAAATTGTATTTAAATCATAAGAAAATAAAGGTAATATAACGGAAATCATGCTAAAATAAACATATAATCTTTAAATAGTGCTTTTTCTGGTGCAAAAATGATCTAAATCCGGTTATAAATGACTTTACAATAAAAAGTTTGAAAATTGTGGTTTTATATGAAATATACAGCGTAAAATCGAGGGTGACAAATACTTTTGACCACCACCTGTAGGGTTCTTTTGATTTTTATTTTGAGTTTCTGCCATGGAACCTTTAACTAGAATGCTTTTTGGTCACCAGTATACTCATGATCAAAATATGAGATTTTGGTTGACAAAAAAAACCACTTACACATTCAAAAACGTTGTGAGCGGAGAAATACTTCGGAGAGTTAGATTGATTTGATTTGATTTTTTGTGTTTAACGCCACTTTCAACAATATTTCAGCTATATCATGGCGACCCATTTTAGTGGTGGAGGAAGCCGGAGTACCCAGAGAGAACCACCGACCATGGGCAAGCAACTGGTAAACTTTATCACTTGTGGTTGCGAGACGAGTGCACCCTTTTTTGTAATTTGCAAAGCCGGGCGCGAACCTACGCCGTATTGGTGATAGGCTCGTATGAGTTGTTAGATCCAGCGACCTAACTCATTGAGCCACCCGGGCTCTCGGGGAGCTAGAAGATATTCGTCTGCCAACAAATATATTCCATTCAAGACCCCCCTTTTTATTTACAGTGTAAGTACGCCACTTTTTATTACAGCCACATTAAAACAACACGAAAATACAGGAAATAACGATCAACTGGTAAAATGCAAATCCTTCAATGAAATTTCAATAATACGATGATCCGTACACATTATCATCTTTTATTTCGAATGAATTTTGTAGCAGATACTTTTTTGTTATGGCTGTTCCGTTCATTTAACCTACGGGCTCTTCCGCCGAGAGTCTCGTAGATAGAGATTTTTTATTAGAATTTTGATTTTGCATATAGTAAATAATTAAAGAATTGGGAATATTTCATTGAAATATATTTCTTTTGCGTTTCTAAATATCAACTGATCTATTTTTTTTAAACTTCCGGTGAACAGATTTTTTGACTTCAATACTCCTATGAAAAATCACATAATTAAAAGGACTTCGTCCTTTATTAACATGGTAAAGTCCTGCTGTATTGCATTGAACACGCAGTCTTCACGATAAACCTTTGGACTCACAAGCCCAAACCTCATTTTCATAAACAAATCTATGCACAGGCTAACCAAAATTTACCAATATTGCACAAGCCCAAAGTACATTTTACTGGCCTGGGCTGTAGGACTTGTGATTAGTCGTGAAGACTGAACACGTTTCAATTTTATTTATTATATGACTATAAATATCCTAGATTCTGACTGGACAAAACACTACTTCACTCTCCATTTCAAAATGTGATGATCACCGCTCAAAAGTGCACGCGAGGTTAACATTACTTTTGCACACTGTAGCGTGTACCCACAAATAGTACCAGGGAAAGTCCAGGTTGCTTATTTTGAAAATGTATTCTCTGATTGGATTGAAGAGTTCATTTCAAATGATTTCTAAACTTTCTCTTTTGTATAATTGTATAAATGAAGAATCATACGATATCGTCAACAGCAGATCGAGGGGATATTATAGTTTAGGGGAAGGAAACGTTGGGTTGTCAATAGGTAAAAATTAAAATATTACTACAACATTAAAATTATTAAGGAACTCAGACTCCACCAAAAACTGAGATTGGACCAAGTACCGATAAAAGTCCTCAGTTTTTTTTTTCATCACCTGCAGAGTTGGTCATGATGCAGAAAAGGTAATTGTGATGATTATTACAGTGAACCCCCCCCCAAATATCACTAACTTCGGATTTACTCACATAATAAAACAATTGATGACTTTGGATTTCAGATAATACCACGATTTATCAACCCCAGAGATCTGATTATCGCCTCGGTCGATGCGGCCTCGGTGATAATCAGATCTCTGGGGTTGATAAATCGTGGTATTAACCTCATCCAAGGTCATTAATTGTATAATATTGAGATTTATCAAGGTTCACCTCCCTATGTCATAGGTTACCTTTGTTGATTTTGAGTATCTTATTTGGGTTCTTTAGCTTTCTTGCTCTCTTACGTTTAATTAATTAGCCATTGAACGTGCACGAGGTTAATCAAGAAAAAAGGAGTTTCCAATTCGTCAAATTATTGAATATAATAGAGTCATCTATCTTGTTGAATGAATTGTATGAAGCCAAACTTTTGTCTTCTGTACAATAATGATGATGGCCCAGTTATATTTGATGGTTGACATTGTACTCCCACGTGGAAAACACTTGAATGACTGCATCATTTCACTAAGAAAAGGGCGGGGTACGGATGGTGAAGCTGATATTTCTCTCGCCCTGGGCAATATCATATCCACTGGTCTGTACCACGACCCTTGGGCAGTGTTAATATTCTGATATTGCCCTACATATCCCTCCTGTTTACTTGTTGTATTGTTTCTAAATTTGTTCGCATCATGGATATATAACGGAAATACTGCTCATTTAATAAATTCTTAAGTATTTATTTTAGTTTATTATTTCTTTCTATAGATGCATTTTTGAGTGCCGGAAAAGGCTCCTGGTCACAATCAGGAGATATGTGTGAAGACAATCCTGCTGGCGGAAGCTTATTTCAAGAATGTCAGCCTGGTACATGCAAACCTGAACTTTTGAAGGGGACGATAACTGGCTTAACAGACGATGAAGCTACAATGTGGATTAACGGATATGTACTTCGTTCATTTACGATGCAATATTATGGTAAGTTTTCTGAACTCGCGATCCTTAGAATATGTATGAATTGGTACAAGAACATCAGATTTGTATTTGTAATATCAGAATTGCTTCATAAACCATTGAAATTACTTGCTATCTATTGTTTTGTACATGTTGCTCTTAATTTATATTAATTATATTTCCACAACAATGTACAAATGTAACATTCCTTAATCCTCACATAAAACTGGTGTGAATTTTTTTTGTACTTTCAGCATATCTACATGTTTACTTTGAAATAATTGTTGAAAGTGGCGTTAGACACCATAAACCAACCTCCATGTTTACTGGACATGTTCCTACAATAACATGCGTTTTCCTTAATGTATATACCGATATTATGATAATATGTGACCTATATAATATTTTATATTATTTGTAATTTAAGTTGATATCAAGAGAATAAAACAGAATTTTTTGAAGAAGATAATGTTTGACGACCAATAATGAACATGATACAGGTTCAACATTTTACTATGTTTAGTATTTGAGTATATCTATTCTAAAACAATACACGAAGGAACACCGATACATATTGTCTTCACTGTTGGGTACTACCCGTGGTTAAAGTGTCGTATGATGGGTTTAGGGGGGGTACGAATCAACCATGCCACTAGCCCTTAGTACAGGGCGTACATTGTAAATAATGTAATATACTCCTAAAACGTAGGGCAACTAGCACCAAATATAATATTGAGTAATGGTCCATAAGAACTGGCCGTCGGTGAACCGTTAAAGAGCAAAATTTGTCTACCCTCTCCATTATATTTTTGTTAGAATGTTTCAATCTAAAACTAAAGACCAATTCCGACGCCACTTTATTACCTACATGAATTGTTTGTATAGTTTGCGCATAATGGACCCAGCTGCAATTATGCTCACATGACGTTAAACTACAACCGGTCAATCAATCCTTTCTTGTTTAAGATTCTATTTGTAGATTTTAGATTAAGAGTAAAACCTACAAAAGTTTACACTATTCGTCCCTATCCAAATCCTGGTCCAGTAGTAGTCGATATTCGATGCATCTATTGTCAATCAAAGGACCCCCGTCGTGAAATATTTACGTTAGCAACCAGTAATCAATCAATAAACCAAAGTTCATAATGAAATTGTACATATGTTGTGGTTTATGGTAATCGATTACGCAGATTTATCTGACAAACATTATCACACAGTACATTGTGCTTCGAACGAGGATTGATGTCACAAACCCTAGGGGTGAGTAACCATTGATTACATAGGTAAGCTATACGATCTATTGGCGGTTACCGTCGTCTACGATATGACCAAATAATTCTTGTAGAATATTGATGTATATCATTTTCGTGCCTTTTGATTGGACAAGAGCACTGCCAAGTGTTTGTTTTTGATTCGCTCATAACTCGATGAACTTTTTTGTATAACCGGTATAAACAATATGGCGGCCGCCGACAGGAAACTACGAGTGTCCGATTGAAAGCAAGTCTGAAAATCAGTTTAATAATCAAAATAGGGAAAATATTCACGTGGAAGAATTATAAGTATTAAACAGTTCTTTTCAGGAGTTCATGCATGTGTAAACGGTGGCGATACACTCACAAACTTTACATCAACGTCCTTTAATAATATTCATGAAGATGATTACGAAATAGGTAGATTGAATCATCATTAAATGAGACAAGTAGTATGTGTTTGTTCGTATTGGTGGAATTGATGATCATCTATGTTTCACTTTCTTTCCATAACTAACTTTTGTCTACATCTTTTAAAAACCATAGTATTATATATCTTATAATTTAATAATTCAAATTGGTTAAATATCGAAAAAGCCGAAATACACATTTATTTGATGCATTTTTTTATATTATATTTTCAGGTTGCTACGGAATAGCTAAAACTTTGAAGTCTAGTACAATACAAGCACTGACATATAAAGAGAAC
>MJUT01062394.1:88796-108935 GCA_002080005.1 Gigantidas platifrons | reverse complement strand
TTTCCCTATTTTGGTTCGCTTTATTTTCTAATTGTATATGATTGAATGGATTACTTCTATCAGCTGTAAAATGTTTTATTTGTGATACGTAAGTATTGAATTTACTGTAATATAAATGATTATGTTTCAATTATTGATTTTGTTCCTGCTCTATCTTTAATACTGCACATATTTTAGCATCAGAAAAGAAAAACAGATTTCTTTAATTTTTAATTTTTCTATTTTCTCAAGGTTGTCTACCAAAACCGTAATTTTTTCATACCCAAAATTATTGTCGTTTTCCGTCCTGACCTTCATAAAATGAAGATTAAACACCAAATTATTGGCGAATACGCTACGAAACGTTTTTTTTTTTATTAAAAAAGCTTACCATCGTTACTAGAAGCTAAATAATTATGCACTGACCTGATCGAGACCAAATCTATTTTTATGCCAGTAGCCCGGATGCTGCAGCATGTCGTGTTTGTTTACCTCGCAAATACGGCCGCCTTATGCTACTCATTGACAATTATTTGCTGTTGCCAGGTGCAAAATTACACATATTGAATAATATATACCGAATATGATCATAGGCATCATCATAAATTCATAAAATATGAAAAACGATTGAGAAAAGAAGATAACATGCTCGTCTTACCTATCAAGCAAAATCTTTACCACTTCACCGTGAGTTTGGACACGTAACACTTCCTTCAGTTCGTTCCAACGTGCCAACTGATTACCTACATATATCCTGCATTTGTTCCATTTGGAAGATACTGCACTTCTATTCCTCTTTATCTCTGAATCCGTCAAAGTCCGCTTTCTTCTACGTGTTGACACATTCTCTTCCATATGTTGTGTATTGTTTCTAAACAGTGTGCATGTTCAAGACGGGTTCACATAGAAGGTCATTGAATAGAGTCGGGTTAAATTAAATTCTTGTCATCATGGACAATAATTCCGGATCCGATAATGATAGTTTTCGGTCTTTTTTGTCAAAAAAAAACAAAACAAACACAAATCGTATCTTTTGCAGCATAACTGTTTAATGATAACTTAAACAAATCATTTACGACAATAATTTTGGGTATGAAAAAATTACGGTTTTGGTAGACAATATGCCTTTAAGCCTTTATTATATGCATTTCTATGTTACAATAATAACGAAGATATAAAATTTCGTTCGCACGATGCGTTTCTGAAATAACCTTCAACAGGTACGATAAAAGCTAAATATATTTTGTTTAATTGGGAACAATAAAACCAAAGGACCTCAACAGAATAGTTAAGATCGGCTAAGGTCACCTATGGCTGAGGAAGGAGAACCATAGATTTAATAATAATTACATGATTTATGAACTGTAAATTTCCATTAAAATATATCTAATAAACCATGTCAGCTGGACTGATGATACTTCGTTGTTCCGGAGTGACTACTAAGATTCAGCTCGTTAAGCATATAGAAAAGGACAATTTTTATAATGTATAGATCTTTGCTGTTAATTGTTAGTGAATTACAGTTTTCACTAGAACCCAAAAAGAGAGGATTAGTCTTGCAATTTGCAATTACATATCCTTTGTTGTAATATTGTTACGGTTATAACGGTACCTTTTGTCTGCATATTTCCGTTTTATTGCTTGATATTTATTAACATGTTGTTCAATAAATTTAAATGTCTAACTTTGTAGGACATCAATTGTTACTTTGTATCTATAGAGGCCTTGACTTTCTGGATATACAGGTGTACAAATGCCCTTTGTTATAATATTACTTTTTCTTGTGCCATGTGGTTTAATCGTACATTTTCTTTACATATTTTTGTGTTATTCTCTTAGTAAATATTAACATGTTGTTCTGTATATTAAAATGTCGAAATCTTGTAGGACATCAATTGTTACTGTGTATCTGAAGAAGACCACGAGTTCTGGATAGACCAAAACATCACAAGCATATCAGCAACGGCTGATTGTAAAGTTAAATGTCCGGGCAGAAGGATAGATAGGTGTGGTGGGAATGAAACCAACGAAAATACTGTTGTTGGTTTCTATTCGGTTTATCGTTTCAAATTGGAGGATGTCACAGGTATGTTTATTATTTGTTTGTTGTTTTTGTGGGGGGTGGGGGCACAATAATATTTTAATTCCGCCGCCTGTTATAACAGTGTCTGTACCATAAAAGTGAGCTTTTGGCATTTCTTGAACGTAATATTTCAAAATGTTAGCATATGTTGGAGACACGTCAACATTGATTGAGGTTGTTTATTACTGTATGAGGGATTTTTACCTGAGTTTTAATGACATGAGTCAAAATGCAACTTATACATCCTTTTCAGTTACAGGCATTCGGGAAGTTGGTCAACTGTGTCCCTCTATCAACAACAAAGGGAATGTGATGTATAGTAACTGTCGCGATAAATTGCTCTTCAACTGCCAGAAAATGATAGGTAAAGGGAATAATATTTGGTTAATGTTTATGGTGTTTAACGCCACTTTCAACAATATTTCAGTTATATCATGGCGGTCAGCTTTATTGGTGGTGGAAACCGGAGTACGCGGAGAAAATCACCGACATATCGCAAATCACATAATATTGTATCGAGTAAAATAAATAAGACTATATCTAAATATGACTATAGATACCCATGAAAACTGAGATTTCCAAGTAAAGAAAAAAAAACAGTATTTCAAACGCCCAAAACTATGTGTGAAACGGTCCTTCTCTTGAAATGTAGTGGTACTCTTTACTTCTGTCGATACATGCTACATCTGGGGATATTAATCATGTTTAAATTATGCAATTTCACTTCATAGATGATGGGTCATCAACAAGAAAACATTATAAGGGTAAAGTAGTCGTACAAATATTGTCATCATTACTTTGTACATGATATACATAAAAAAAATAACTGAACGTAAAATAGAACCTCGTTAAGTCGAAGGGACCGATAATTTTACATCAGAGTTTACTCAGGAATATACTTATGCGATTTCGAGATAAACGAGGTTGGTTCTGAAAACAAGACTATTATTCAACTTTGTAATTGCATGTAGATTGTAACTAATTATAAAGTGATTGTTTTATATGAACTATTAGCTTCAGCAGCATTAAATGTTCGAGTAAACAATAAATGCAACAATATGGCATCTTCTTGGTATGATGCCGAAAGTACATGTTCCATCCAAGGAGGTCATATTAATACAACGGTTAAAACGTTTTGCAATGGAACTAATTTTGTTGAGAATACAGCTAATTGGCATGGAAGCGTTATTATCGAAAAGATCATTTGGAATACCTACATTATTCCTACAAGAGGAGTCCAACGATCTTTAGATTGTAAGTATGTTTTCATTTATTCCGTGTACAGACGTTATGGCGCGCTAATTTCGGGGAGTCCAAATTTTAATTAATTTCGCCCTTTTGATCAGATGTGGCAAAATAATGACTGCTAATAACAATATTTAACACATTGTGTTACGGAAAACCGAAAGTTATCGCGAAAATGCAATAAAACCCACAAATAATCAAACAATTAATAACAACTTAGATATAACATTTAGTGCACAGGACGCGGTTCTGGAATAGCCTTCATCAGGCACGCTCAAAATATAAACATTATATAGTTTTGCTTACGTGTATTTGTCATGCAATTCATGAGGACTTAGATCGGTAAACTACTCTGCTATTTTAACATTTATAACAGGGATTACTGTCTCAAGTAGAGAACATGTTTAATGAAAATAATCTTAATATCTACGCAAATTACAATAGTTATATTTTGGTTCTTACATTCAACATGAAATATGTTTGTTTGATGGTTAATGCCGGTTTCAGCAATGTTTCAGTTATATCATGGCGGTCAGTTTTGTTTGTGGAGGAAGCTATATGACCAAGAGAAAACCACCGACCTGTCGCAAGTCACTGACAAACTTTGTCACATAATGCTGTACACCTCTCCCTGATCGACATTCGAACTCACATCAGTGGTGATACATTGTAGGCATTGATTGCATAAGTGGTTGTAAATCCAACTAGCATACGATCACGGCCACGACAGCCCGAACTACGATACTGCTAATCATTGAACTGACATGCAATATATATATATTTTTTTCATTATAAGATGTAAACAGTATACCAACTGATGCGAAATGTCTTGCATTAAGTGTAATGAAGAATCACGAGTTTAGATTACTTGCATTGGATTGTTCTGAAAGCTATTATCAACTATGTAAGTAGTTTACGTATGGGGGCACGAATCGTTTCACATTTATTGAGGTAGCCATCGTGTGGTAACTGGGATTACATTTACCCCCATGCGCAGCCTATATTTGGGAAAATATTTTTTTTAATATTACCTCTTTTGATCAAATATTATAATACTATTAAAGAAAAAAATAGGCTTATATATTCGTTTGATAGTCCTTAACAACATGTGTGTTATTTTTAACCAAAATTCCAAGATGTCTGCCTCTCAGAACTTACTTAAAGTAGGACTAGGAGAAATAAATATAATATTTAATCTTTTGATTGGATCCAACATGGATATGGATGTTGATAATGACACGAGTTAGTGATATAGGTTTTAATTATGTTTTATCCTGCACTGGTTATACTCAAATTGCATTGACTTGATACATTATTGATATATGCGGACACTGACCAAGATATAGTTTTTTCTGGTACCTGATTCATGTTGAGCGATGGTAAGAAAGCGCGTTTCAGAGGAGATTATCACAAACGATTAGAAATACGTTTGTTTCTGTTCTTTTTAGGCAGTTGGGAATTTATTTCGGCTTTTTGAAATTGCAGGATAAACACAATATACGTTCACTGTCTGTATGTTCGTATTTTTCAGGTATTTATGGTAATGCCCTACTGTATGTTAGTCTAACTGTTCCGAGAAGCATCGTATATAAACGTGACACACTTCAATTTAGCTGTAATTCTACTAGTACAGTATCGTCGTCGTTTATATCAGACATAATTTTGTGGAAAAATTCAGATTCCGGTTGGCAACAGATTGTGAAAATCTCACGAGATAGGAGTTCTGGTAATATTACTGAAAAAACTGTTTGGAGTAACAAGGATGTGCAGAATCGTTCATACATTACCAAATCATGTATATCACCGAACAACCTGGCCGGTTTACAGTTTGTTATCAGCGCAGATTCTGTGCAGTATACTGATGAAGGAGAATACCGTTGTTCCATTCAAGGTAGTGTAGCTCCAGATCTTAAATTGGACAAGATCAGTGCTACCAAATTTGTAGAAATTACAGGTAGGAATTGTTTACTTTGTAAAATGCAATTCAAAAGGATCGTATCACACCAATGAAAAAAAGATATTGATAATGATATTAACCACTAAATTAGAGATGAATAGGTTAGACTTATGTAATAATTAAATATTTTATATACATATGTATGTGATAAAAAATAGTTTGAAGATACCAAAAGTGTAATCAGAAGCCGTACATCGAACCTATAAAATGGTGATAAAGGATTAAAGGATAAACATTGATATATGAAACATTACACGGACAATTACAGATTGGGCAACAAGAACTGAACTAAAACAAGGTTGAATTCAGGTGCCCTGGAATGGTAAGCAGTTCCTGATATAATATGTGTCAAAATAATGTGAGTGACTATTTGTTGTCTTAAAGGGAAGTATTTATCTATCGGAATAAGTATTTAATAGAGAGTGAGTGATTGATCTTAAACGCCAAATGAGCAATTGTCCAGCTATATCATGGCGTGAACACGTTACCTGTTGATGATGCCCTCTTTGTACTAGCTATAGACCAATATGCTGATTTGAGTTAGATTTTTATAATACTAGCTCGATGAAACAACAGTTACTTCTTAGTGATGTGTGGTAGGCGGAGAAGCACCCATCCCAAGTGCATAGTCCTTGATTTGATCCGATCACATTTGTTCGAACCCACGAGCTACTACATTCGAGGCGAGCATGATAAAAAATACACCACCGATGTTATTGCTATCATTTAGACAGGTTTATACAAAATTCAAAGTAGATTAAAAGACAAATGATTTTAGAAAGTGGAGTGAGGTGAAACCTCAGTTCTTAAGTAGATGTCTCAAGACCTACATGCTTGAGGAGGATATCAATGGGCGAACTCATGTCAGTCGTGTTACACGTAGGCTTGTGTTCAAGAGTCACATGACATTACACTCTCGGCCATATATGTCCTTACATGTTATATATATTATTTAACAGGTAAGAAATAAAATAAGCATATAATGCCACCAGAAGTTTACCCGCTAAGTGTGTGTGNGGCGTGAATACGTTACCTGTTGATGATGCCCTCTTTGTACTAGCTATAGACCAATATGCTGATTTGAGGGGTGAACCCAGGTGCCCGCAAAGGATATGTGTTTCTGTCTCTTGTAAATCTAAGACAAATTTCAAAATACTTAATAACAACTGAATAGTAATATGGTTAAAACAATTTAATTTTATTTCAAATGCAGGTAGTTTGTTTAGACCAGATCAAGAAGAATTTGAAACAACAGGTATTTATTGCATAGCATGTCCGGTGGCATTGATATACATAGCAATAAAACATTTGATCTGAAATTATTTAGGGCAAACCAATTATAATTCAACAACATTACACACACACACAATAAAAAAGAAAAACACACAACGAAACATAAAACGAATAATCAGGAAAAGGGGATAAAGCACTACCCTTATTTCCACAGTCAGTAATTGAAACATCGTTAAAAAACCTATGCTGATATCAATGTTAAATTTCTATTCCCCTGCACCTTGACTTCATTACAAAACATGTTTTATCAAGTGTTGCATGCATTGGCAGAAATTTCTCTTCTTTATATTGATAAAAATAATATCATCAGCATCATGTGATTGCTTAGAATACAAATTAGCAATGCAATTGGTCAATTTATTTAGGTCACTAATGTACACATATGTGTAGACGATCAAATCGACATGTTTGATTATTTATTATTATATATTTACAATCGTATGCACTATTTTAGGAAGCGTCAGTAGTACTTAACTATAAAAAAAATATTGCTACCGTTATAGGTTTACCTATTGGAATTGTATTTTTTCATGTTTTTAAACACTATCCTGATCTTCTATACATGTATGTACCTATTTTACCGACATGAATTTTATTGTACAATGTTCTTATTTTACCGACATTTATATTGTACAAGGGTTGAATATTATAGGGGCCCGGGTGGCTCAATGAGTTAGGTCGCTGGATCTAACAACTCGTACAAGCCTATCACCAATACGGCGTGGGTTCGCGCCCGGCTTTGTAACTTACAAAAAACGGTGCACTCGACTCGCAACCGCAAGTGATAAAGTTTACCAGTTGCTTGCCCATGGTCGGTGGTTCTCTCCGGGTACTCCGGCTTCCTCCACCACTAAAACTGGTCGCCATGATATAGCTGAAATATTGTTGAAAGTGGCGTTAAACACCAAAAATCAAATCAAATCGAATATTATAAATAAAATAAGCATAAAACAAATGTGACATTTAATATTGAAAGGTATATTCTTTATGCACAGCACTTGTATATTTGAAACAGGCATTATTATTGGTGGAATAATAGCTGGTCTAATTATAGTTATGGTGATCGTCATTGTTCTATGTATCAGACGAAGGTAGGTACAAGTTATATTATCTTGTATGTGTTTTTTTGTTGCGTATAGTGGTTTCAAACACATATTGTGTTGTGTTTTAGTTTTGTTTGACTTGGCTTTGTGTACCCTATGATGCTCTCGGTTATCCATTCTTGATTGTCACTTCGGTTTCCTCTAACCGAAATTTACTTTATATTGCATTTACTATTTAAAAAAAAAACTTTTCTAATAAAAGATTATATGTCTCAGTTACGATTTCTAGTGCTTGACCCACAGATGTGAATGGCAGCCTCTATTACAGATGTCCAATGTCGTTGTTCCGGGTGTCCCATTCCTTCCTCATTTCTGTATAGTGTTTGATATTGTTGTATTATTCGGCTTTACAATATTTTGACTACAGGCGTAGATGATGAAGGTTATTTCCTATAAAACAAATTAGAGGTACAAAATATGACTTGGCCCATAATGCATTAAACGATAGGTTCAGTCCAAATGTGTGTTCCGTCGATTTCCCCAACATATAAAGTATCATGATGATGTCCGCTCTGTACTAGACCTACACGCTGAATTATATTTTGCATATTGTTAGCTCACCGAAACAATAGACCCCGGGTAGACATGTCGCTCTACATTAGTCTGATTCCGTGCCAACCAATCTGTGTTCATAGTATTTAGTGTCGTATGATTAACACGAATTGCATAGTCTTACCCACGACTTTCCGCACTCGAGGCGAGCACGCGTACGATTACACACCCCATACGATTCCCAATTTAGTCATTTATTCATTTCACGAAAATGCAACTTGTTCTCGACATGATATAGCTGAGAAATTGCTCATATGATGCTACACAACAATCACGCACTCACTCAAATCATTTCGATATTTATCATCCGAATTATCACAATGTATGTAATATACATGTAGTCGCACACTTAGCAATGATAGTTTAAAGCTACCAAAGGGATAATCTGAATCCGTAAATTGAAGAAGGACAGACAATACAATGGCCAAAAGACAAAGAACAAACAACGATCAATAAAACATTACACAGAAAACTAAAGATCTAGCAACACGAACTCAACTAAAATCTGGTGGTGAACTCATGTGTTCCGTACTAGTTAGCAGTTCGTGCTTACTATTAAACGACACGAACATCATGTTCTGATCATTAACCAGGTTTTTGTTCTAAGTATGTGTCTACTTTATTTAGAAATATACAAACAATTGTCTTGAAATGTACTATCCAATCACCTCACTCACTATAGTGCTCGGTCAGGCTTTCCGTATTATCATCCCCATCGAGTGGCTAACTCCTGTCCCACATCTTGTGACGTGCTTTACATATGTTTGTGTTATGCCCTGGAAATTGTCAAGAGTATCCAGTAAAACGATTGACGTAATATGATTAGCTAGGTATACAAACCAAATTATCAAAATACAAAGATTTGTAGAATTACAAACATTCGAACAACCCAGACACTGGTTGCTTGATGCATGTATATAAAACACACAAATTTGTGCTTGACAATCATGGTGGACATCACATTAGAAAAAAAAACTGCCTCTAATTTATTAGAGGAATATAAATAGAGAAAAAAAAGGAACATGTAGTTAGAACATTATGATATATCATTAGAAATATTGCAATATCTGCAAATATGCATGAAAGATTGGGGGAACCGTGTTACTGGATGTAATACATACTTTTTGTCGTTTTGTTCTTAGGAGAGGTGTAAATGTTAAACTTCCTGATAATCCAAACCAGCAGTGTGTCCATTATTCAACAGGGGAATACGCAGACACTGAACAAAATAATATAAAGTCGAATTATACTGACGTTGATGGTACCTGTTTGAATAATATTCCGAATGACATTAACGATGACATATATAACCATCTGGGTGACGTAGTACACAACCAGACGACATCAGGTGGAGCTACAGGAAATATATACGGCCATGTCGGTCAATCCGAAGACGAATATGATACTACTACGATATCTAATAGGATAGATACATTCGATACTAAAGATAACCTGTATGATCACACCAGGACTATGGATACTGACATTTATGATAAAACTGATTCAAAGTTAGATTGATAATTAAACAAGATTTTGTATCATCATTTTCTTGAAATATGAGAAAAAATATATAGAAAGGTAATAATCATTGAAGAGTGGATTGGTATAACACTTTGCTTACATACCTACATCATATATACAGTTCATCCAATTAGTCTGTCCACCTCAAATCATATCAAGTTGTCTTACTATATACCTGATGGGAGCCCTTTTGGGTTTTTTTAATCTGTATTCTTCTTCGATTTACGGATTCTGATTATCCCTTTGGTATCTTCAAATGCTTCTTGCAACGTTTTAGTGTGATGTCGGACACAATGTAATTGTACGATTGATACACCCGTATTTTGTTTTCTTGTTGGTAATAACACTTTATATACCAGATGGCATCGACACGACAGGGATGTCCAGATGGCATCGACACGACAGGGATGTCCAGATGCAGCGTTTATTGACGGAGGACAATATTACTGCTCAACTACAGGCTATGGACTGTTTCCACATCGTTTTAGGGTATAAGTTAATCTGTTTGTTGAAGGCCCTACTGTAACTGTGAAATGTGGAATAGCAATAAAAGCACCGTTCCATTACTTTGATTTGGGTATAGGTGTAATATTGGATAATCTTTCGTGTTCATTTACCTCATGTCCTTTCTTGCTAATCATTCAAATATTACCTGAACCAATACTGCTATGGTAACATAGTTTTTTGTTTTGTTTTAAATTATTTATTTTATATTATATTATGTGAATACTGTAGCTTTGTGATTTAAAATAACAAAGAAAAGCTAAGATACATGACACTATTTTGTGGAGCAGCAATACGACTTGCGCTCAGGGAAATATTTGATACAAACATTAGACCTGGCTGTGAAACTGAGACCAGATTAAATGCAGGGTATTAGGCATCAAAATGCAATTTTCACTTAATTTTATACGAGAAGTTCTGCGCATCATCTCCCTTAACGTTTGCAAGTTTAATTCACATAGTGTACTATATATAGAACTTCATGTATTAAATTGCAATTTATATACGCTTTTTTGTTGATTACTTCGGGTAATATTTTAGGTCTATGGAGTTAACACAACTTCCAACAATATTCAAACTATATCGTGGCGGTCATTTTTATTGATGATGGAAAACAGAGTACCCGGAGAAATCCACTGACCTGCCACAAGACAAACGTAATCACTTTAGGTGTGATAGGGTCTGGAGGCACAGGTTGTGGCAAATCCAAGTGTCATACGACCACGACCGTGACGTCCACCTCCCCGTAATATTTTCCCCATGATATAACATACACTAACAATGTTTAAATAAATGGTTTATATGATAATTATATCATACAGGTCGATATGATGAAAGTATAGCGACATAGCTAAATATCGAGCAACGCGATGGGTGTCACCAGTTGATCAGGAAATGCTTAGTTGGGTTCGTGTAGTTCAATCTTCAATTGTCTGCGTGGTGTTTTGTAGATGATCAATACACGTTAGAGAATACCGAAGGGGCAATCAAAAGTGGAGAATCAATAGAAACTGGAAACATAGGGTCACAAGACGAAAAAAAAATCCAACACAATATTTGTTGGACACACCTATACGGAAGCAAACACAAATAACATAAATAAGACATGAGCCCTCCTAGAAACAACTGGGGTAAAGACGAAGCGAACTTCGTGTTAATAGGTAAATCGTAATGGACATCACAATACGGATCTCGGAACGTAAAGACACATAATAATGTAACACAAACAAACTAAAAAGATGACCAACATGGACCCGGCGGTGAACTCAGGTGCTCGCGATCGGTAATCAGTTTCTGCCTCTTATAAGACATACACCGTGTTACTCATATATACATTCAAGACCGGTAAAAGTTTTGCAGTGAGAGTCGACAAAAAATATCTACGTAAAAAGTAAAAGATCCATTGTCATTTGCAATATGAATATTTCGTAACGGTCAGTCAGATTGTTATGACGACCTTAGAATTTTTGTAGGGATGACTTCAAATTAGGAGCAACGTAGCCTTGTTTGAATAGCCTTTGCGTCTGCAGCTGAGCTCTTTCCAGAAATCATTGTACTGAGCACAAACTCTAGAAACACGTATGAGTTGTAAAATGTAAATGCCATACACTGGTGATGCTGGCATATTGCTACTGATGAATAGGAAGTTGACTATTGGAAAAGTGAAGTCATCGCGTTTGTCGTAGAATGTTGTTTTTAAACTTCCTCCTTTGTCGATATCAAGGTGAATGTCATTGCTTGTACCTTTGTTCTTTTAGAAATTATCTTATCTGATATTCTTCGAGTTACGGGTTCTTACAACCCCTTTGGTATATTGACACATTTCTTAATTAAATTGTGTTTAATAAGCTATAGAAAAGAATTAAAATATGACACCTGTAACAGTGTAGTAAAGGTATATCATTCATTGGACTATCACAGTTAAGCTATACTAAATATTATTAAGAACAAACTACTGGTTGAGAGAAAAACATAAATCGATCCAGGGTTTAGTGCCCTTTTATAATATCGAGTTACTTGTACCATTCCACCCTAACGGACCTTCTTATTAACAGACAAACAAATATTGCAAGTTTATTCTATTTAATAGATAATTTACACATTTCCCACTTAGATTATAAATGGACTTATTTTCCTTTAAGGTGGGCAAATATGTGCCCTTTATTCAAAGTTTAATGAATATAAAAAAATACTTTTGTCAATAATCAGTTCAAACTTCTAATGTTTGCTATTGAACTCTTGTGATTTTTTGCAAGGTTCACAATATCGACAAATTATAAGAAAAATACTCAAATTTGTTCTCCTTTCCATTGCTCTTGCTAGACTGGGTTACCAGTCGTATGGGAAATAATTCATATAAAAAGATGTAAAGAGTTTGATACCGAAGGGGTATTCATAATCCGTCAATCGAAGAAACACAGACAACACAATGGTCAAAAGAAAAAGGACAAAAGGTTAAACAACGATATACAAAACATACATAAAACTAAAGATCGAGTAATACGAACACCATTACAATCCGGGTGTAAATTCAGGTGCTTCGGAAGGGTATTCTGTTCCCGCTCCAATAGTGTCACCCGTCGTGTCAATCTAGCTACAAGCCCTGTAAAACGTAATTTTTTTGAATCAAATCAGAAATGGGCAAATGATCTTTTATCTCAGTGCCACAGTTGAATATATTTGACATTATTTGTACTGCATAACTAATTTAAAAGTCGTCTTTCATAACAGCATACATTCAATTATGAATAGTATCAACACGAGTGGGTAGTAATAATATCTAATGTGTCACGAAAAATACATATATTATGTATAAACAACGATGCTCACTAAGGTAACATTTCAAACACACGTGGAGAACACTTGATAGATCGCATCATTTCACTAATTTGAAGGGAGGTTTGTGCCCTTGAAACTAATTAAACCTCACACCTTTTTTCAATGCCTCTACCAAGCCAGAAAAGTGACCGGTCTTGTACATTATACAGTATAATATATAAGGGTAATAACAAAATTACCGAACTCCGAACAATCTTCAAAAGGGAAAGTCAAAACTCATAAGTATATAAACAGACAAAATCAGTCAACACCCGAAAAACTGTGAAAACCATAATGACCCTCACTTGGTACAGGCATTTCCAAAGAAATGGTGGGTTGAGTCAGATTTTAAGGCGCCAAACCTCCCGCTTTCATTATGGTTTAAAGGTTCTGGCTGTCACTATAACAAAACTGGATCAAAATAGGTAAAATAGTAGTCAACACATTACTAAGTTCAGTGAGAAGGGGGGAACATCTATCGTGAACCATCTCCATCAACAGTATATGTGATTTTTCCCCCTTTTCTACGACTTTTGTATTATATTTTGAGACTGTGGTATCTTTTTGTTTTTCATTTTATTACATAACTTTGCAGTTTGGAAGTACATTCTATTTAATATCTTCGTCTTTTCGAAATTAATTGATATTAATTAAAAGTATTTTTTTTTCGAAAAAAAAACTCGTCATGGTGAGAAGATGCCACACTTATGCACGTGAAGGATAACATGCATCATCAGATTATGGGTTACAATGGTCGTGATGGACTCGCTTAAGATAAACATTCCAAGTCACCACTTGTTTGTCCTCCCTGAATATACTTAAGCATACGGTATTATCGATTGTAATATGCTTTCACTTTCCCCGCAAGAACCTACGAAAATATATGATTTCAGGTGAAACGAGTAATCTGATTGGTCAAACCTTCACTTTGGACCATTGCAAGAGACAAGTTAGTTTTCTAAAAAATAAACCTGGGACGGTCGGTCATATTTTATTCAGAAAAATGCTAGTTGCAGTCCTTGTTGATGTTTGAGTATACATACATAACAAATCCCGTCTCGCATGCGTGACTTAAACGTTGAATACTTGATAACCTCGATATCTTTCAGCAAGATGGGTACTGGCCTAATAAAATATATATGGATTCTTTGGACGTTTTCTACAGGTAAGTTTTCAGTGGTACAATTTATGCAATTATATAAATTAGTTTTCATAGTTTCATTTACATTTTTCGATATGTAATGTGGACATGCAAACTAATTATATAAGAAAAATTACAGTGCATTTATTTTATAACGTTTTTTTTTACCTTTAATATACATTTTCCACACTTCCGTAATATAATACATATCTGTATCATACAAACACCTGTACTTTGTATGTCATTTATTGTAATGTTTTGTAGATCGTTGTTTGTCCTTTTTCCGTTAGCCGTTTTCTTCTGTGTCCTTCGATTTACGGATTCTGATTACCCCTTTGATATTTCCAAACTTTTCGTAATGTTGTAAGATGGGCGGACAAACCAAAATCTAAGAAGGGCGGACAAACCAAAATCTAAGAAAGGCGGACAAACCAAAATCTAAGAAGGGCGGACAAACCAAAATCTAAGAAGGGTGAACAAACCAAAATCTAAGAAGGGTGAACAAACCAAAATCTAAGAAGGGTGAACAAACCAAAATCTAAGAAGGGCGGACAAACCAAAATCTAAGAAAGGCGGACAAACCAAAATCTAAGAAGGGCGGACAAACTAAAATCTAAGAAGGGTGAACAAACCAAAATCTAAGAAGGGCGGACAAACTAAAATCTAAGAAGGGCGGACAAACCAAAATCTAAGAAGGGCGGACAAACCAAAATCTAAGAAGGGTGAACAAACCAAAATCTAAGAAAGGCGAACAAACCAAAATCTAAGAAGGGTGAACAAACCAAAATCTAAGAAAGGCGGACAAACCAAAATCTAAGAAAGGCGGACAAACCAAAATCTAAGAAAGGCGGACAAACCAAAATCTAAGAAGGGCGGACAAACCAGAATCTAAGAAGGGTTGACAAACCAAAATCTAAGAAGGGCGGACAAACCAAAATCTAAGAAGGGCGGACAAACCAAAATCTAAGAAGGGCGGACAAACCAAAATCCAAAAGAAGAAGAACCAAATGACAAGCAATGATCTACGAAACACTACACTGAAAACAAAAGATTGAGAAATACGAACCCCGCTAACATTCGGAGTGAATTCGGGTGCTCTGGAAGGATAAGCAGATTCTGTTCCACTATTCTCATCCGTCGTGTTATTCTTGTTACAAACTCAGTAATGAGTCATGGAAGAGGAAAGGACCGGATTGTGTTTACGACAAACGGAATAAAATTGTGGTCATTTTTAACTTACGCAAGTCCTAATGAGGCTTACTTTATTAGTAGTAGTAATTGATGGAACATACCACAAAAATCACGTTCTCTTTTGTAATCTAAATAGGCACATCATAGAGCCACATGTTATTCACGAGATTTAATGTCTATAAAATTGTTATTATCATGAATACAGATGACATTCTGCTGACATCCAAACCATCATTTATGTATATATTATGAGGAATATATATTACCTGGACTACTCATTTTCTGTATCCGCCAACCAAACGTCGTTTATATTCACGCATATAATGTCATTCATTTGTTTTGCATTATAAAGCAAACTGAAGGATTATGATAATTAGTATTTAACACCACTTTCAACAATATTTAGTAATATCGTGGTAGTTATTTGTATTATTGGATAAAACCGGACTACCGAGCGACTGCAAGCATGTCAATGACAAATTTAATCACATCGATTTAGATCGAGTACACCTCGTCACTGACACCCAACTGTAGTTGAGATAAACACTGATTACATACATTGTAGGTAGAATTTACTCCATCTACCTTAAGGTCGTAGCCACGATAATCCCGTCAATGCGATGCCTGCTTTAATTGATATGTAAATATAATTACGACATACTACATTTTGTATATGTAGTACATGTATCTCTTTAATGTTTATTCAGAATACATTCAACTTATTTTGTTTTAATAGGCTCAGATGCATTACAAATTGGAATGAATCCAGATCGAACTAGAGCAATCCAATAACAAATATAATCACTGTTGTATCGAGTATACCTCGCTACAGGTTGCGCAACTTTCGTTGTCATATGAATCGATTGGATAAATAGATGTAAATAAAAGTACAATGTGATCGCGGCAACGATAGCCCATAAAGCTGATATACATGTATAGATTACGTTGATGTAGTTCACACATGCTACATGTTATATTTGTCTTACTTGTATTATTATATATTAATGTAATTGAAGCATGTTTTGTGTCTTCTCTAGGTTCAGAGGCATTACAAATTACAATCAACACAAATGTAACTGCTACAATCGATGATACAAATGTAGAATTGTGGTGTTCTTATATCAAAGAAGACGGGGATTACATTTATTATATACAAATGAAAGCTAGAAATAAAACAAGTGATGAATACCTTCGAATAGTTACATTTTTTCCACCATATCGCAACAAAACTGCTATACTGGTGAGAGAATATTTGACTGGTCGTGTGTCCTTTACAAACCCTACAAATGAATCAAATAAAGCTATTTTAACTTTTAATAAGATGTGTGTGGATGATACTGATTATATCTGTGGTGTATCGTATGATACAAATGGAATCTTCCACACAAAACAAACCATTTCTACTAGTATTACTGTTACAAGTATGTAATTTAAGTATTTAAAATATGTAATTTTAATATATAATACTGCAAGTATTTGAAAATTCTACATCATATTTATCAATATAATATATGCTTGCTGCTAAATACTAAATATGTTGTCCATGTATTTACAAAACATCATGTAAAATAGTTTTGTGACTGGTAAGACATTCGTCACCAAGAAAGGTGAAATGAAGAATTTCTTGCAAAAGAGTGCATATTGTTTCTACCCGACAATACAAAATACTTAAGACATATGAAGTGAAGAATTTAATGTAATTTATACTCGCACCATGATATAGATGGTAAATTCAGCGTAAATATACTCTAAGAATTTACCAGTCTATATTACGCATTTATAATTAGCATTTGCAATTTGTTCTCTCCAAGATAAAGTTGGAAAAATGATAATTTGGCGTTAAACAAAAATAACCCGATCAATCATGCAATAAAGTAACGAAAAGTTCATGAACTGTAGGTATACTCGAGGGGTTTTTAATTATAAAAAAATACACATATTCCATTGAAACCAATCAGTTCGTGGTAATAACTCAATAATCGTCAAACAGAATTCTATAAAACTAAACATGTATTATAGTATAGGGCAGCAGGAATCAAAAGGGAGTACCCTGTGATAAAACTTTGAATTTTGTTTAGGTTTATGAGATAAATCATGTTTATTTCATCCAGTTTCACAAGAATGTCCCTAGCGGGCTGAAAAAGCAACTTTATTAACTGCTTCCTGAATGTTATTAGATGCCTTTCCGTCAATGTTCGCAAGTTCACTTCGTGAATTTCCGGATAACTGTGTTTACAAACATGCTTAAACTGTTTTATTGAACATTTGCACAGATAATTATTAACTGCCAATTTTCTCATTTATGATATTGAAAGTGATAAGAAAATTTAATTGATTGGATTTACATATTAAAATAATAAATTTCTTGTTCTATAACTATGTATTTAATTCTAGCCACAAATGACTAAACATTTTGGTACAGATCAGTTATTTCCTCTGTTGAAGTATATGATAAACAGATCATACCATGTCATTTTTCATATCATACCCGATATCAGCCTTCGTTCATATATCATCCCTTGAGGCTTAGTCTGATATCATGACCTAGGGCTGATAAAGGGAATAATATGAAAAATGCCATGCAATAATCTATATATACATGCATACCCTCTCTCGCAATGAATAACATATATTGTTCTAGGGTCTCCATCTAAGCAAGACAATATTATATCGGCTTTACCACTTTCTGGAGTAGAAGATGGACAGTACGTCTCATTTGTGTGCAAAGGCAATGTTGGAAAACCTCCTGGAAAATTTATTTGGAAAAAACAACAACATGGACAACAAAGCCATATTATTTACTCTGATGTTAGTACTACGTCAACTGAGATACCTGGTAATTGTACTTTCTATGGAACAAGTAATCTGACCATTCAGTTAACATACTTGGATAATAAAGCCAAAATACAATGTGGACAGCGATCAAATGTGTCATCAAATAGTTTGTCAATAGAAACTGAATATATTACTGTTTACTGTAAGTTTCAAATAAACATAATTATCACATATTTAACCAAATCTGCTGATTAAATTATGTACTGTGATTGGTTTGGTTCATTTTCAACTATTATCACAGAAACCGCACGTCAGTTGTACTTGTGGTTTTAATGTGTATTATGCTTAGATGTCTAGTTAGTCCTGAAATACTTGTTCTCATGCTAATAGAGGAATATGTTAAAGTATAAACACGGGAGATTTCTACTATAGATTCCTATACGCTTGAGAAGAGGTTTAATCCCGCCACATCTGTGTGTTTATCTAAAGCCAGAACCTAGATTTTCAACGCTATATCTCGTGGTCTTTTTTATGTTCAATGATTTGAGTTAAGAGGAGATTGCTTGTTTTGTTGCTAATGATGAAATTGTTGACATTTGATTAAATCAAATAGCTGTTTCAATATTTGATTATTGTAGAATTGTTCAAAACTCAGACTTAGAGCGTGTACTATCAGTTAAAATGAGTATGTTACAAATATATTGAAATACTTTTTTACAGATAAAGTGAGAAATGTCGTCATTACGAATAGCCCAGACAAAGATATGATTGTGGCAGATCAAATAAATCAAGTAAATTTTAGCTGTGAAGCTGAAGGGAACCCTAATGTATCTTTTACATGGTACAAAGAACCAGACATAAACAATCAGTTGTCATTTATCATTTGATGATAAATGACCTTACGGCGAATAAAAGTGGCATCTATGTGTGTAAAGCCTACAATATTATAAATGGTCAAATGTATACCATGACCGACACTGTCAACGTTGCATTGGGTAAGTATATAACATGACAGAAACTGTCAACGTTACAGTAGGTGAGTACATACCATGACTGACACTGTCAACGTTACAATAGGTGAGTACTTACCATGACCGAAACTGTCAAAGTTACAATAGGTTAGTACATACCATGACTGAAACTGTAAAAATTACAATAGGTGAGTATATACCATGACCGAAACTGTCAACGTTACAATAGGTGAGTACATATCATGACCGAAACTGTCAACGTTACAATAGGTAAGTGCATACCATGACTGACACTGTCAACGTTACAATAGGTGAGTACTTACCATGACCGAAACTGTCAAAGTTACAATAGGTTAGTACATACCATGACTGAAACTGTCAACGTTACAATAGGTGAGTATATACTATGATTGAAACTGTCAACGTTACAATATGTTAGTATATATCATGACTGAAACGGTCACGTTACAATAGGTGAGTATATACCATGACTGAAACTGTCAACGTTACAATAGGTGAGTATATACCATGAATGAAACTGTCAACGTTACAATAGGTGAGTATATACCATGACTGAAACTGTCAACGTTACAATAGGTGAGTACACATCATGACCGAAACTGTCAACGTTACAATAGGTGAGTATATACCATGACTGAAACTGTCAACGTTACAATAAGTGAGTATATACCTGACTGAAACTGTCAACGTTACAATAGGTTAGTACATACCATGACTGAAACTGTCAACGTTACAATAGGTTAGTACATACCATGACCGAAACTGTCAACGTTACAATAGGTGAGTACATATCATGACCGAAACTGTCAACGTTACAATAGGTAAGTGCATACCATGACTGAAACTGTCAATGTTACAATAGGTGAGTATATACCATGACTGAAACTGTCAACGTTACAATAAGTGAGTATATACCTGACTGAAACTGTCAACGTTACAATAGGTTAGTACATACCATGACTGAAACTGTCAACGTTACAATAGGT
>MJUT01062394.1:39149-71565 GCA_002080005.1 Gigantidas platifrons | reverse complement strand
CTTTATTCTTTTTTACATTTTTTGAACAGAAATCCATATTTTTACAGCTATCACAGGTAACTGCCAAATCTTATTTTGATAAGTTTAGTTTTATTAATGTTGAAAAATTAAAACGGAATTAAAATATGTTATGATAAATCAATGTATACTTCTTCCGCATAATATTTATTCTTACCAGAAATTGATTCCATATGGAAAAATTATTTCATAATAAAAATTTCCTTGGAATAAATATTATGCCGGAACAAATATTTCGTCATACATGTAGCTTTATTATCCATTATGGGCCTAGGTTGAAAATTTCATACAATGATTATAATAACTGCTTATAATGAAAATGGTATCCTGTGAAAGGGAAGTAACTCTAAATTATCATCTACATGGTAAAATTAGAAGGACCATTATATTTCTAGGTTCGAATGAAACCCGACAGAGCCTGTAACATCATCATGGCATGTGCTGTTCTGCACAATGTTGCATTGCTTATGAATGAACCAGATGTTGTTGATGAAAGACAGATACCAATTGACATGGATGAACAGTACAATGGGGCACAAGATGGCAGGAGACTCAGAGACTTTATCACACAAACATATTTTACTCATTAAAAACTATGACTTTTGTTTTTCACTGTTTTGTAAATCTAAAATCTAAACATAAACCTTACCAGAGCCAATGAAGTTCAACATCAAATGGGTGAAAGTTTTTCTTTGGAGGTTGGTTTAAAGACATACACAGATGTTTTCAGGTTGTACATGCAACACAGAAATGAGCATACTTAGGTGATGACCATTTGATTTTGAAGGGAGGGCTTGGAAGATTTTTCCAGATATTTATTTTCATTATTAATTATGGCACTCGACAAGTGATAAAGTTTACCAGTTGCTTGCCCATGTTCGTTGATTCTCTCCGGGTACTCCGGCTTCCCCCACCACTAAAACTGGTCGCCATGATATAACTGAAATATTGTTGAAAGTGGTGTTAAAACACCAAAATCAAAATGAATGAATTATGTTTTTACGTTTAGGTCCATTTCTAAAAATACAAGACATGGTGTAGCGAGAGGGGAATCCCATGTCTCATAGACACACTTTCTTGTTTTTTCAAAAGCTTGCATGATTAAATTATAATTGATTAATGGGAAATAACTATGTTTGATGAAAAGTATATTGATTTGTCCAATTCTATAACTACTATTTAAAGAAATTCAAATGATGGTCAGGGATCCCTATACATAACCATCATGTCTCAATAAAACAACATTTAAATTTATTAACCACATGAAAAGTACATATTGAGACTATATGTATCTCACAAAAAATTCAAAGTGTAAAGAAAAGATTGGAATAAAGTGTTTGGTATAAGCATATTTATTAATGATAAACTGGTATAATGTTACAATACACACAAGTATCCATTATTGTGCATGTACTCAATATATGCAACCGTATACAACATGTACATTTTGTACGCTCAATAAAACATATGCATGCAACACAGTGCATAATTTCACACGTACACAATGCAATTCGTGTGGATGCAACATAATATATCATGCTCAAAATACAAGCCCTACACGCGACATAATATAACAATATAGCATATACACAATACACAATACATGTGTGGTTTATGATCTTTAACTGGAACAAGTGGGACAGCAGGACCTTGGATATGTTCCTCAGCTGCTCCACTTAATATATCAATACATTTGATTTTTTTTAGTTTAATGCCACTTTCAGCAATATTTCAGCTATATCATGACGAACAGTTTTAGTGGAGGAAGCAGGAGTACCCGGAGAGAACCACCGACCCTGGGCAAGCAACTGGTAAACTTTATTACTTGCCGCTGCGAGTCGAGTGCACCCTTTTTGTAATTTACAAAGCTGGGCGCGAACCCACGCCGTATTGGTGATAGGCTTGTATGAGCTGGTAGATCCAGCGACCCGGGTCCCTTATATCAATACAAAACACTATGCTGCAACATATGTTAACAATATACACAATACATGTGTAGTGTGTGACCTTTAAAGTGGAATGACTGGAGCATCAGTGACCTCGGGTATGTGCTACAGTCATTCAACTTATATCACAAACACGCACACACTACCTTTGAACAGACTTAAAACATAACGAGACGCCACAGGGGCTTGAATCGCTTTCATAGAGGTCATGCAGCCTATATACCCTTGTTAGTATATAGGGTATATAGGCTGCGTGACCTCTATGAAAGCGATTCAAGCCCCTGTGCGAGACGCTGCCGGCAACAAAATCAATACCGAATATGTACAAACAAAATGTATAAAATATAAAGTGTCTATCAAGAACAAATGTCAAATGAGATCAAACACATTGATGTGGTAAGTAACCCTCAATTAAAGAATAATGCATATTCAATAAATTCAAGATGTATTGGTCAAATTGTAAAAATGATAAGCATTTTCATAATAGACTGAAAACTATCAGTCAAATGTTATTATATAATAAGTTTGATAAAATTTGCTATTGTTTATGTAAAAACTTTTCATGAGTTACCTCCCCTTTCTGACAATTCCCATTGTGTTCTTTGTAATTTAATATTTTGGAACTAAAAAAATTCTGTATATAAAATATAAAAATAGCCATTTTTTTCAAAATCACAAAGTAAAATTGTTTTTCCTAACACATGTCACATATTGCATCATTCTTACATGGAACTTTCTTTACCACTAAACATGTGAAAATGTTACTGCAAAGCAGTTAGAACGCTTAAGGCATGGGATGTACATTCAATACTGTCTACATTGTCTAAAATCTTTTGCAAAAATTTTATTTGTAAATCATGTTTTACAAGTTCTTTTTCCAGGACAGCACACTGGAGAGTGTACACATCTTCAGCTGTCTTTCTTCTCTTTGCAGGTGGTTTGGATGAAACTCTGTAACAAAAGAATCAAACTTAATCATACATATTATACTTTCCCCCTTTAAGACTATGTTGATCACCTCAGTCCTTAATACATTAGATAGCCAAGTGTAATTTGGGCCATTACTTAAAACTTGAGTTAGGTCGCTGGATCTAACAACTCATTCAAGACTATCACCAATACGGCGTGGGTTCGCACCCGGCTTTGTAAATTACAAAAAGGGTGCACTCGACTCCACCACTAAAACTGGTCGCCATGATATAATTGAAATATTGTTGAAAGTGGCGTTTAAACACCAAAATTCAAATCAAATCTTAAAATTGAAATTTAGTCAAATGCCTGAAACTGCTGTACAATTTTGAGTGAGTATGGACTAAAATATGAATAGAAAACTAATTATTTGGAAAATTTCTACAAGTAGTCTTATATATACAGTCTCAACAAATTTTCTTGTTAAGTTTTCATCACAAGTGGCATAAGTTAACTTCTTTAACTTTAACTTAAACATTTGTTCTATAGGTTTCCCCTTTTCAGTGTTTTCAATGAGTAATTTGAAGAATTTGATGGTGTAAAAATTAGTTTGTATCTCATTTTAAAGTAAGAATGTCGAAATCACAAATATTTTGAACATTGAATTCAAGATATAGTGATGTTATATCTAACTGTGAGATATCACATATAAGTTCATGAGTAAAAAAAAGTTATTGACAAGATTTCCTTAAGGGAACGACCATTTAACTTAAAGGGGGGTTATGGATTTTTCCTAACAAAATATACTGATTCCCAATGTTGCTGAACAAAATATTCTGATTTTGGTGGAGAAAAAAAAAATACTCTGATTCAAGAGTTTTTGTCATATAACCTAATGTTAAATTCTGGAGAAAAAAATTTCGCGCTTTGCGCAACAAAAAAATTAATATACTGACTCATGTCCGAAAAAAAGATTCTGAAAAATAAAAAAAAAACATACCCCCCCCCCTGCAAGTTAAATGGTCGGTCCCTAAGTAAAAGGAAACATTTAATTTGATCATTATAACAAAACATGTATAGTCTTTGCTTGGAAAATTATTGAATAAATGACCAACTGAATAAACTAAATTAGCAACTTTACCTAGAACTACCTGGGTAAACAGGTTCAGTTCCAACATTGGCATAACTGGCTACTTGAATACTGTCTGTTGTAGGCATTCCTGTTGTTTCCAAATGTCTGTCCAAAGCTTTCTGAAAAGCTCTTTCATCTGCAGAAAGGGTTAAATCCAGCTCAGCACGGGCTGCAGATCCAGATTCCTCTAAACAGGGTGACTCTGGAATTAAAATAATATTCTAAAGTTTGCAATAAAACCCAGAAAAATGACATGACTTTCAGCTTGATTAAGTAAGCTGGGAGAAATGATAAAAATGCAAATAATTTGGATTTGCAATCTCTTTGGTTTCAAGCACTTTTGAAGAGAATTCATTATTCGAAATATGCACATATCTACCCTGTTGAATATTATAATGACAGAACTGTTTTTGAATTCATAGAAAAATATTTGCATAATTTTACTTTTTTTAATGATGTGCAAAAGTTCATATATTTATTGTGTTCAGAGAATACAGCAAATTTAAATGCAATTGGTAAATTTATTACGAACTATATCTGTAATAAAAAATTAGTCTGATTAGATATTTGAATATATATACTGTGTTGTGGCTAGATTTCATTTTTTTTGACTGGATTAATTAAAAGATAGGGTACAAAGAGAGACAACTCTTTTACCGATATTTTGAAATAGACTATATCCATAGTCTCCACCCCAAAACAAGGAGGTAATAATGGGTCCATGAAAAAAGTAATGAGGACATTCTGTGGTATTCAGGAAACAAATATTTCATTTACATTTTCAGGGACCCTTTTAACATCGAAAAGATTTTCATTAGAAAGTTAAGGAAAATGATTGAATTTTGACTAAATTTTTGTTGATATAAGGGACAGAATTCAGAGATGGCGGTAAATCAGGTCAGACAGTTTGTGAAGAATTTGTCAAGGTTTGCAAAGCATTTTTGATCATTTGCTTTATCCATGGTATCAGATATAATTGAAACAAAAGGGCATTTATTATTGACATGCCACTCAAGTCTTGAATCAAGATGAACAATGGAAGAAACTATGTATACTTCGGTCAAGGTCACGGGATAGGGGAAATCCCTGTATATTGTAAACATTGCAGACGATAACAATGATAGGCGCGAGCTCAATAAATAAATACGAATAAAGTGAAAAAAAAAGCAATTGTACTGTATTCCCACTTGAAACTAACTTGCCAAAATGAAAACTGCAATAGTTTAATTCATATCTTTGATAAATTACCTTGTATTTCTATGATGCTGGATTCCAAACCACCATCAATGCCTTTGAAAGATGCAGTATCTTTCAGGGCATTGATGGTGTTCTCCTCAGCCTGTGTTGGTCTCTGTGGTGCAGGACCACCCCCTGTCTTTTACCTTTCTTTTCTTTCTTCTGTGAATTTTTCTTTCGCCCCTCTTGTCATATTTCTCCACTTGTTTTTCACTTCTGCCTCTGTCCTCAGAAAAACACCTAGGGCATTAATCCTTCTGGTTAGATCTGCCCACATATCCTGCTTTTTTATGTTTGTTACTTCCAAAGAATGTTTGCCTTTCACCAGGTCAAGTTGTTCAGTCACAAGTTCACTAATTAAATTGCTTTCAGCGAAGGTGAAATTAACTTTCCTATCCCTAGGGGCCTTTGAGGTGTTACTGTCAGCCATTTCTTTTTTTTTGCAGGAAGTTGACAAAGTGCAATGCATTGTGGGAGCAAGTGGTTAATTATAAATCGTTAACAGGTTAACTTTTGCGTTAGCTAATCTTGTCGTTAAATATTTTTGAACAACAAAATTTAACACAGTCGTTTACTAACATCTGCGTTAGCATTTTAACGACTCGTTAAGCTTAATCATCGTTAAAACTAACGACACTTTTGAACAACTGGGCCCAGGATGTAATAATTACTTTTTAGTTTTTGCGTTAGCATCAAGGTCATATCCGTACGTAACAAAGACGTTGGAAAGTACGTTGTGACAACGTCTTGGAAATAACGTATTCTGAATACGTTACCAGGACGTACACATTACGTTTGAGCTTTTACGTAAGCATCAAGACCATATCCGTACATAACAAAAACATTGGAAAATACGTTGTCACAACGACTTACATATCACGTATCTAAAATACGTTGTGGCAACGTAATTTTCACGTCAGAAAGGGACCTGACCAAACAGCAACCAAACTGCAACGTTGTGAATACGTAGTGTGCTAGCTGGGAATCTATGTATATAGTTAATATAAACAAAACTATACAATTTTTCGCTAAATTGCCAACTTATTTGCACATTGCTAAAGAATTACACGATGGTTGCCACATGTGGAACAGGAACTGCATATCCTTCCGGAGCACCTGACTTTGCCCCCAGGTTTTTAGAGAGGTTCGTGTTGCTTGTTTTTTGTGTGTAATGTTTTGTAGATCGTTGTTTGTCGTTTTGTCATTTTTTTATTTGGTGATTGTGTTTTGTCTGTGATTTACGGCTTTTGATTAAAAAGTGGTCAATCCACGGTGAGGTCAAGCCAAAAACCTATATAACTGGTGTTTGTTTCTTCACCTGTAATCTAAGAATCAAAGAATACAGATAAAAACTGGTTGGTTCGTAGTCAGGATAAGGTGCCAGACAAGTTTTTCCTGTTTTAGTGAAGATACCAAAGGGGTAATCAGAAGCCGTAAATCAAAGAAGGACAGATAATGCAATGACCAAAAGATAAGAGATATAATGACAAACAATAATCTACCATGAGAATCCAACTCATGCCGGTCTTGTATACATGAATTGACTTTCAACCTGGCAAGTCTTTGCTACCTCTCTTTAAGTGTGATTAGTGAAAAAAAAAGGTAGTTTCTTGAATGTCAATAATATGACACAGTTACACCGTACAGTGGTATGCATAGAAAGCTTGGATATAACTGTGTCTAATTCCTTTGTTGTTGTTTAAAACTGGAAATATTATGATGATAAATACAATATAATTTAATTAATTCAATCTAAAATCTGTCATGTTGATGTTGTCGTCATATCAGCTCAAATGTATTTTTATTTGAGTTACATTGAATCTGTGTAGTTATGTTAATCTGTGTAGTTATGCTAATCTGTGTAGCTATGTTAATCTCTGTAGTTATGCTATGTTAATCTGTTTAGTTATGTTATGTTAATCTGTGCAGTTATGTTATGTTAATCTGTGTAGCTATGTTATGTTAATCTGTGTAGCTATGTTATGTTAATCTGTGTAGTTATAGTATGTTAATCTGTGTAGTTATGTTATGTTAATCTGTGTAGTTATTGTATGTTAATCTGTGTAGTTATGTTATGTTAATCTGTGTACTTATGGTATGTTAATCTGTGTAGGTATGTTATGTTAATCTGTGTAGTTATTGTATGTTAATCTGTGTAGGTATGTTATGTTAATCTGTGTAGTTATGGTATGTTAATCTGTGTAGTTATGTTATGTTAATCTGTGTAGTTATGGTATGTTAATCTGTGTAGGTATGTTATTTTAATCGTGTCGATTTTGTCTCTGTTTCTACGATTTTGTAATAAGATTGTGGAACAAATCATACAGTGTGGTTTTTTGTTCTCCATTTTATCCTTAGTTAACTAAGAAAACTACTTATTTTGGATATAACGAGGCTTGACTTTTGCTTGAAAGTCAATACAATATAAATTTTCATCGCCTCCGTCGATGTCATTTCTGTGTTTAGAAGTTTGAGGCTTGACACATGAGTTCTTTATATTGTTGTGTTTGTTACATTTGTGACCAGGGGGTCCGGGTGGCTCAATGAGTTAGGTCGGTGGATCTAACAGCTCATTCAAGCCTATCACCAATACGGCGTGCGTTCGCGACCAGCTTTGTAAATTATAAAAAAGGGATAAAGTTTACCAGTTGCTTGCCCAGGATCGGTGGTTCTCTCAGGGTTCTCCGGCTTCCTCCACCTCTAAAACTGGTCGCAATGATATAGCTGAAATATTGCTGAAAGTGGCGTTAAACACCAAAATTCAAATTTAAATTCATTTGTGACCATAGAGGAATCCATTAATTAATTAATAAAATTGTCTTTTTATAAGATAAACATAAAATCAAACATTATAAATAACATACCTCGCCAGGCTTCACATAAGGGCAATATCGAGTCAGCACTAGGAAAACGTTCTTCTACGAAGAATCCAACACAAGACACTAAACCATTAAACGGTAGCCGTAATATGTCAAAGCTTCCTCCGATACGAAGATTACCTGGAAGTTCGCAGCTTTTTGGTCTCTTTGACGAATGACGCGTTCGTTTCCAATATTAACAAAGACAACTCCATGCTTTCCAACTGCTGTTGTGACCTATACCCAATTGTTAGCTTTTAAACCCATTATTGTGTTAATTGTGTAGATTGTTCCTGGGTCGTCATACATTCGATAAAGATTTAATGTTCCAGTGTCTATCGATAGCATGATTTCACTGTTTGAACTATCAGATTTATAGTGAAAAATAACACCAGAAGTTTCCTTTGGAAGAAACATTCCACCAAAACTGTAATGCTCCTTTTCCTCCGGAGTAAACTCTACTCTAACGTCGATGTGTTTGTCTAATACCATAGCAGTATATGGAATATCGTATGTCTGATTTACGAATGTATGGTTGCAAAATAAGTGTGGTTCAAAAGTATTATTCATCTTCACTTCCTGCTCACATGTATGATTGTCTAGAGGCCATAACAGCTTTGGTGTCTGAGGAACCCCAAGGACGAAGACTGTAACAAAGACAAAGATAAAGTCTACATTGTGGTTATCAATTCATTTAAGTCAATTGATCAAGATAATCATATCGAGCATGCAAGATAATCATTGTTATGCATTGAACGGTGCAGGTCCCAGCAATGTGAAAAGAATGTCTTTATATTTAAAATTAGTAAGATAAATCTCGAGTACGTTGAGATTTTCCTGACGGAGATTCCGCAATGTTTACAAAGACGTCACTGGGGTTTCCCCACATTCCTAACCTGTGACGTCACGAAAGTTAGTTCGACTAAAGTACATCTTGTATTATATAGGCCATTTGCTATCACATAGGTTGTATCTATTAGCAAAATAGATGTATTTCTATAGAATACATAGTTAATGTTTGATAAATGATCATTATAGAGTGAAGTATAGGAAACAGCCTTTTAATTTGAATAAAAAATAACTATCCAGTTTAAAAATAATCCCCCCTTTTCTGTCGGAGTTATGAATTGATTTGTGCGTGAAAAGGATGATTCTATATTTCTTTATGCAAGCTATTATTTGTTTTCTTATATCATTGACATTTCGTTTGACTTTGAACCATTTTTTTTACAAATAATCATGTCAAAATTTAACGTTATGAACTTTCATCATTTATTTTACAAAACATGTACATACACACATACGAGCAACACGACCCACGGGGGTTTGTTACGATTTTTTTTAATCCCTCGACTACTCTCATGTGTACAAAAATGTATTTTTTAGAGTAGTCAAGGGATAACAAAAATCGTAACAAGCCCCTGTGCACGACTTCCCGGATACGTTTGTTTAAATGATAGACGTTTGACTCATCACATTCACTTGAAGTTTCAAAAAATAAGGGGCCCGGGTGGCTCAATGAGTTAGGTCGCTGGATCTAACAACTCATACAAGCCTATCACCAATACGGCGTGGGTTCGCGCCCGGCTTTGTAAATTACAAAAAAAGGGTGCACTCGACTCGCAACCGCAAGTGATAAAGTTTACCAGTTGCTTGCACATGTTCGGTGGTTCTCTCCGGGTACTCCGGCTTCCTCCACCACTAAAACTGGTTGCCATGATATAGCTGAAATATTGTTGAAAGTGACGTTAAACACCAAAAATCAAATCAGTCAAATCATTTTCAAAAACTAAAAAAAAATAAGAAAAACATATGTTTTTCTAATTGTTTTTTATTTTTGGAATTTCAATAGACTTTGGACTTATAATCATAGACTGATAAAATACATGTACATGTCTATGCGTAGATTCGATGCTCGCCTGTAGGCTGTGCATAATCCATACTAATGTCTTCCCTCGTGTTTAGATCTCCGCTACCGCCTCGATCATACATAATGAAGAAAGAGGTTTTCATGTTCTTACACACATACTTATCAAATGTAAGGTAAAACTGGTTTTGCATTGTTCAGTTACTGAGGGACCATAAGTGCGTTGTAAATTGTGTTCACTAAAATTGAGATAACCTATTATTTAATTGGTAGTTTTTTTCCTTAAAAAGCCGTTAATTATGCGCCGTAGTAATAGTTTTTAATTTTGTTTATTTCCCTTTGGCCGTTATTTCCACCCAAATGATTTCTAGTGAAATCTACTCACTCTGACTCTGAGTAGTTAATGTAGTCATTATTTAGAAATTGTTAGAGCGATTAGACGCAAAAATGTAACCTTAGAGAATCAATTGCACATATATAGTACAGTAGTTCAAAGGGATTACACATCAGGCACAGCCTATGTAAGTGTTCTCCCACAATAAGAATGGACATCAGAATATATAGTAGTAATATTGAATATACAAAAGTGTTTATATTAATGAGGAATCAGAATATTTCTGGTAAAATAGTAATGCATACACTGTGAGGTTGTCCAGCTAGACATTATAGATACAAATGGATTTAACAATCTTTATCAATTGAAATTAAGAATATTTCAACTAATATGAAATTTAAGTATATTAGTCAATGTTAATTAAATATTTTATATTTCCCAAAGATGTATAATGAATAAGATAATTTAGAAATCAAATCTCTTAGTTTCATGTATAAAATTGTGTACAGCATCTACGATTTCTATATTATCATCAACCGATAATTCAGAAGAGCCCATAAGTAAGGTGTCAATATTTAGTATATCAGTGAATCTTCTTAAAGTAGAAAACAAAGCAAATCTTTGTGGTATAAAATACGGACATACATAGAAATAATGAAAGTTATCATCAGTGTCATCCCCACACCCACACTGCGCACTGTCTGACAGGTGTGACAAAAACAAGTGATGTTTCAGATTACTTGCCAAATTTCGCAACTGACAATGTAATATATTTAGCTTGCTCTGCCCATACTCAAAAGAAGGAGGGGGAACACAGATTTCTTGACTAATTTGCTTTCTGAACATCGCTCCACTCTGAAGATTCTGAATGTCAACATCAAGCTGATTCCATTGATCAAGCACACTAGGGTAAAAACTGTTTTTATAAGAAGAAGTACGACAAGACGGGAGGTTAAAGAATCGATTATTTCTCAAGTTATAATGCATATTTTCGTTTAAATGCAAAAGGATTTCATCTAAAAGGTATTCTGGTGTTTCTCCATTAAGTGATTTATGTAATAAAATAAGCTTACTTTTCCGTCGACGCACCTTTAGTGTCTCCCAACCTAGTTCAGTGTATAATTTATTGTGAGAAGTTCCCTTTCTGAGCCCAGTTATGATTCGTGCTGCTTCAATTTGAACTTTTTCTAATAAATCAGATTCTTCATTGCTACAATTATCCCAAACTATCCCCCCATACTCCAGGATAGGCCGAATAAATCCAAAATATAATCTCTCTAGTGATTTTCTATCTAATTTATATTTAACCAATTTTAAGATATTAATTCTTTTACATGATTTGGAATAAATTTCACTGATATGGTCCTTCCATTTCCCAGAAGCCATTAAGGTAACACCAAGATGTTTATGAGAATCACTATCCCCTAATATTGACCCATTAAGATAGAGAGGAGGTACTTTCAAGTTATTTCTCCTAGTGAATAACATAGATTTAGTTTTAGCTGTATTGAAGGTAACACCTCAATCCTTAGACCATTGATGCATACATTCAAGATCTTGATTTAATGAATCTGCTGTTGTGTCATGATCATCTACTACACAGTAGAGGGATGTATCATCAGCAAACANTTTTATATTATTTAAGACCTCATTCTCTATATCATTTATAAATAATAAGAACAAAAATGGTCCCAGAGTTGAGCCTTGGGGAACCCCAGCATTAACAGTTTTCCAGCTGGAGAAGTATCCTTCAATATTTACCAGCTGTTTCCTACCACTTAAAAAACTATCAATCCATTTTAAAACATTTCCACAAATACCGTATTTACGAAGCTTAAAAATAAGACCTTGATGCCAAACACGATCAAAGGCCTTTGAGATATCACAAAAGATGAACCGTACATCTTTACCAATATCTAAGTTTTTAATAATGGCATTATAAATTACTAGTAACTGGTTTATAGTAGAATCTTTTGTTCTGAATCCAGACTGGTTGTCCGATAAAATGTTATTGTGATATATATAGTTGAATAAGTTTTTGTAGATAATTTTTTCCAAAATTTTTCCAAAACAGCTGGTAACGGATATTGGTCGGTAGTTTGTGGGGTTGTCACTATGACCTTTACCCTTGTATATTGCAGACACATTAGCACTTTTCCAATCATTGGGAACCTGTCCAAGTTGTATTGTTTTATTAAATAAAATTGTAATAGGAGTGACCAATGATTGGAAAATAGCTTTCAAGAATTTGGGAGGAAGATTATCAGGGCCTGCTGGCTTATTAATATTTAATATCTGAAACTGGTCAGCAACATCCTGTTCAGTAATTATTATATCAGACAGTACGCAAGGCGAGAGAGGGGCTAAGTCTGGAAGATTAATGTCAAAATCATTCGCGGAAACAGATGTAAAATAGTCATTCAGAGCATTTGCCTTATCTTTTGGATGTGTATAAATATTATTATTTACTTTAATAGGACTAGACGTTGTGTTTTTGTTTTTAAACTGACAAATAGATTTTGCTATTCTCCACCATTTTCTAGGAGGAATAGACTTGTCTACTAAAGTATTCTGAAGTTTACTTAAATAATTATTTTTAGCCTCTCTAGTCAATGTAATAACTTCGTTTCGTTTTTCTCTGTATTTACGCCAATGTTCTGGATTATTACTACTTTTAGCTTTTTTATGAATTCTGTTCCGCTGCCTGATTCCAAGTCTTATCCTGTTATTCATCCATGGTTTGTCTTTAGGACGAACTCTAATAGTCTTTTGGGGAATAGAATTGATCATACATGTAGTGATTTTTTCATTAATTATTTCATTAATGATGTTAGTATTGTTAATGTCACTTATTTTGTTGTTCCAGTCAAACAAGTCAAGCTGATTTCTTATGGATTGATAGTCAGCATTTTTAAAGTCCCATATAGTTTTTGTATATGACTTCTCTCTGAATGATCTGAAGTTAAACTCAATTACAGAAGGGCAGTGAGCACTACAAAAATCTGGAAGCACAGTAGTATTGCGCAGAATGTCAAGATTATTGATAAAAATAGGATCAAGTAATGTTGACGATGTAGCAGTAATTCTAGTTGGTTCATCAACAACATTAAATAACCCAAATTTTTCAACTGTTCTAGAGAAGGGGTGATCTGGTGAGCACTTGAGTAGATCTATATTAAAATCACCTAACAGAATTACGTTAAGTTCTGTATCAATACAGTTATCTAGAAGTGAATCGATATAGTTCCATGATGTTACTCTAGAATTGGGAGGTCTATATATGCACACAACAAGGAATTTATTGTTATTATTTGCTGTTACCTCTACACACATGGATTCAACATTGGGGGATTCTAGCTCAGCTCTACGCTTACAGATTAAATTATTTCTAATATAAAACAAGATACCACCTCCACTGTCAGTCTGTCTGTCTTTACGGAAAGCATGTGGATCATGGAAATTATCAATGATGAGGTCTGTACTATTAACTGTGTAATCCCTTTGAAATTCTGTACTATATATGTGCAATTGATTCAATAAAATATTTGAAATTGAAATTAACCTTAGAGACGCAAATTTTTCGACTTGTTTGATATACTTATTGAATCGAGATGTCGGCAGATAAACCTCGTAGAGATGTTCCTGGACATAATTACAGAAGCTTATCTGATTATAGGTTCCCATATTCGCAGGTTGTTGGGTCGAATACTAATGAAACTCAAAAAGAGTTGAAAGCAGAAAAAACGAAAGCAGCTCCGAGCAGTGCGAGGAAGAAATTAGATGCCGCGATCAACGTATATCGTTCCTTCAATGAGGAGGAAAGCGAAGATGAAGAGTTGTGTCAGCTGAAGGCAGCCTTAAAATCCACGGATGCAGATATAAAGAAGCAAAGATTAGAGAATGAAATCAGAGATTAAGAGAAGTACTAGTCAAAAAGCAAACTAATCTACAGAAAAAGAAAGGTGAGAAATTAAAATATAAGAAGTCAGAGGTTAGCAAAGTTATAAAAGAAAAATGGTCCTCACCATCAGATAAAGAATTTTCACTTACAAAATTGAGACAGGTTGAATATCTTAACGAGGTAGTGGATAAGAAATTATCAAAATTAGGGCTAATAGATAAGGTTAAGGAAACCGATTCCTCTTCTTCGAGTGATGAGTCGGACTCAGCTAAATACAGTAAAAAGAAAGAGGGGAATATTAAGGTTTCAGATAACTCTGATTCTAGTTCAGAGAGCGAAGGTGGAAAATCTAAGAAAAAGAAGAAGAAAACAAAATCGGGTATAAGAACAAAATCATCAGATAAAGTTAAAACTCAGCTACTCTGGCCACAATCCGTTCTACATTATGAATTTGTAAATGATTCTGTTTCTTTCAAAGATTTAGACATTACGCTCTTGGAGATTATTACAAGTAAGGGTATATCAGAAAAAGAAAAAGCCGGACGGCTAAATCTTCTAAAAAAGATCACTTATTATAGCAATATTTATTCTTGGAAAGGACTGTTATCCTTTTACGCTGCTTGGTTACGAAAAATTGAATTGGGCCAGAAGACATGGGAAGATGATCTATCTTCTATTGAAGTCCCCATTTTAACACAGTATGTGCAAAGGAAGTCTAAAGTATCAAACACGACTTTCAAGTAAACAGAAAATAAAGAAAATCAGGTTTGGTTCTGTACTTTGTACAACAGTAATCAATGTACTCACAAAGGGGTACACAATACCTTTATGAAAGGTCAACAAAGATCAGTTCAACACATTTATGCTGCATGTTGGAAGAAAGACAAAAACAAATTAAATCATCCCGAATGCTCAAATTCCTATCCAAACTTCCCAAGGTCGGAAAGACTAGAAACAACATTTTCTCCGTTGAATCCTGATGCGGAAATATTTTATCCTGAGTATTTAAAAGACTTGTCTAAAAATAAAACAATTTCTTTGACTACTTCCGATGCTACAATTTCAAATTTTGAAAATTCTGGCGAGATTCTCCCATATCTTGTTGAAGATGAGTTTAAACATTTAAATTTAAGTAACGGAGTTTTAGATAATTGTAATGTGCCGAATTGCAGAGTTTTTGATGAAGTAAGAGATTTGGAGATCAACTGGTTTCACTATTTAGATAAAATGGTAGCCGATCACGAGGCAATTCTAAGATCGGAAACGTATAATTTTCAGGAATTTAAACTTATACTTCAGAGTGCTGTCAATGGGGCTAACTTCTGCAGCCCATATTTGTCAACGAGTAACTAATGCAGTTTCTTACATAAATTTAGTTATTCCATTTATTTGTATTTTGTTTACCTATTATAGTAATCAGTCATTAAGGAAATGTTTAATTCCTTAGGTTTCTGGGAATTTTCAAGGGAGTGACTCATCCTTTGGAATCCTAATCTATTGAGGTAAGGGTCTACTTTCAGGGGAGTGTCCGATTCATCCCCTGGATAGTTCTAACAGTTGAAGGAGTGTCTCATCCTTCATGTTTGAAGTTGAATGTTCAAGGAAGTATCTCATTTATTGGATTCAATCGTTCTCACGTTAATGGGACCATGTATCTATTTGTAATTCATTTTTAACATCTTTATCAAATATTCCAAATTTTTGCAGAATTGTTTAAGGGAATTATATTTTATAGCAGCTATGCATGAATTTGAAGTGCCTGCTGTACATTTAGCTGGATCTGAAAATATAATAACTGACTTTTTATCTAGATGGCACTTAGGAAACGAATTCAAAGACAAGCTTTATACTTCAGTAGATTGTAATTTACATAAGTACATTGCAGAAGACTTACATTTTAAGCTTACTCATGATTGGGGACATTTATAAGATGTGAATCTATTGTGGTTAAGGTTAATTTTTCAAATTTAAATACCTTTCAAAGTCTGAACTTTCACAGTTGAAGAAAGACGTTAAAGAATTTCTAGAGCTGCTTATGCTTTAGGAACAAAGAAAAACTTGTTAGTCCAGTGGATAGCCTCTTTGCTCTTTAGCACTTATTCTAAACTTTCTTGTTTTCCTGTCAGTTTGTCTACGATATGTTGCTATGCTCAATTCCTCAGTAGATCATTGAAATCTGTGGATTCCATCAGAAATTACATCAATTTGGACTACCCTTTTCCACATTTAGAAAATGTTGTATATAAACTTCTTATGAAAAGATTGGTGAAAACTAAACAACATTTTCCAAGACATGCTTTACCAATCTCCCCAAATATTTTATTGGAGATGATAAAGTTTTTAGATTTACATGATCCGTCAGATTGTGTTTTTTGGTGTATTTTTTTATTTGTCTTCTTTTTGATGTCAAGAAAGTCTAATTTAGTTCCTTATTCCGTGCATTCTTTTGATGCTAAGAAACAGTTAACTAGAGGCAAAGTTTTAATAAAGGCGTAGCTATAGTAGCTTTTGAATGGACTAAGACCATTCAATCTGGTGAGAGAAGACTAAAAATTCCATTAGTTAACATTCCTGGCTCCGTTTTTTGTCCTGTTAATGCATATATCCGCATGTGTAAAGTTATTCCAGCACCATCTTGGACGATTCACTCGCCTTTGTCCTTAGGAAACACTCCAAACTAGTACCTGTTACATAATTATCCTTAATTTCTAAGTAAACTGAGATACATCATTAATAAATTTGTCTTTATTCACATATTATAATACATTTAGGCACTAATGATGTTGTCAATAGTTCTACAGATAAAAGTATTGCTGATTTTAGAGAGCTCATTCTTCTTATTAAAAATACTGATAGTTGGTTAAAATTTGTATTTCATCTATACTACCCAGATCAGTTGAATTTAATTACACAGGTCCTAAATGTTAAAGTATTAATTTATTATTATGTAAAATATGTTCTCAATATAATGTACATTTTATTCGATCATATAAAAGAATTTAATAAAGCATTACCAGTAAGGTCATTACATGTAATTAAAGATGGTGGCCTTCATCTTAATGAAGCAGGACAATGTGAGCTTCGTAGATGTTTTCAACATGCTATAAATCATATGTAATTATATTTCATATTTTAGTTATTTCATTTATTTGTATTTTGCTTACCTGCTATAGTAATCAGCCATTAAGGAAATGTTTAATTCCTTAGGTTTCTGTGAATTTTCAAGGGAGTGGCTCATCCGTTGGATTCCTAATTTATTGATGTAAGGGTCTACTTTCAGGGGAGTGTCCGATTCATACCCTGGGTAGTTCTAACTGTTGAAGGAGTGTCTCATCCTTCATGTTTGGAGTTGAATTTCTCAAGGAAGTGTCTCGTTTCTTGGATTCAATCGTTATCACGTTAATAGGACTAAGTATCTATTTATAATTCATTCAATATCTTTATCAATTCAAAATTTCCTCACTGATTTTATTAATGTACTTGTTTGGCGTGCTTGTTTGGTGGATTTTATAAAGTTTTGTAGCCGCCTATTTAAATCTGTTTGTGTCTTGTCAGTCTTGTATATGTAAAGTGTAGTTTGCTATGTGTTGTCATGTATGTTTCATATCGGCCAAAATAAACGTATATTTATTTATTTTGTTTCATATTCAAGCCAAGTAATTAAAAAAATATATGACAAATGTGTCACTACTAAATGTTAGGGAATGAGCAAAAAATGTTGTCGCGTTTGTGTAAAATTAGTTGGAGAAAAAATAAGAAAATATTAAAATGAAATTGCCCTCTAATGCTTTTATTAAAAAAAAGTTAGATGTGTAATTAGGAATTTATATAATCTTCCTATTTATATTTTTATTTGTTGTTATTTCTATTATTTATGGAATTTCAACATCAACCCATTATCTGGTAACCACAATTTTAGAAAAGGTAAGGCAAATTATTATAAATTCTTATGCATAAATGTTCTTTGATTTTAGACCTACTCATAGGCTATCAAGCTATGGAAGTGATGGTCGGATCCAATGAGAAGTCACTTTGAAACATTTTCGCCAAAATGTTGGTCTAACTCCTACCATTTTAAACCGAAATGTACCCCCTCCCTTAACCATCGAAAATCGATATATAGGATTTGACTCTGAAATAAGTCAGTTACACTCTTTGTTCTTTAAGGACCCGGGTGGCTCAATGAGTTGGTTAGATTACCTAAGAACTCATACAAGCCTGTCACCAATACGACTTGGATTCGCTCCTGGCTTTGTAGTTTACAAAAAGGTGCACTCGACTCGAAGGCGCAAGTGATAAAGTTTACCAGTTACTTGCCCATGGTGTTGGTTCTCTCCGGCTAGTCCAGCTTCTTCCACCACTAACACTGGTCGCCATGATATAGCTGAAATATTGCTGAATGTGGCGTTAAACACATTAAATCAAATCAAATCAAATTTTTGTTCTTTAGAAGATTAAAAACAAAATATATCCCATTGTATGTATATTCTTTTCAACTTGTTTGTATAAAGATTGTGTCATGATAGACATAACTTTGCAAAAAAGAAATAGAGAATAATTTAGAAGCAAATACGGACGGTGATGGTTATCTTTTCACGCTAAATAAAAATACAAATATTTTTTGTAATTTGTTCCAAATTGCATTTTACAAGCCCAACACCACCAAATATATATTGTCCGTACCGATCCGATATAATTACCCCCAAAGGCTCGTGCCATATAATATTCTGTTTTGGGGCAATATTTACTGATAATCATGTACCAAAAACCTCATTAAACCATATGTCTTACACAATTATTATTTCTACATTAACAAATATAAGTAAAACTTACAGTTTAAGAATAATATAACTTGTCTGCTCCAGTCCATTGTTTACTTATACACATGTACTAGACTAAATCACGAATAATAATTGTAATAATGTTTAATAATGTTTAATTTTATGCTTAGTCTTGCATATTCATTCTGAAAGAAATTCGATCAGACAAGGTAGGCATCAGATTTTATCATCATATTTTTATTGCAAATTAATGCCAATTTATAAACCATTCTGATTAAAATGAGATCTCTCACTTAATTACACTACGACATTCAATAAAGGGAAGTAACTGAGAGATGTGATGGTAATCAGACTGTATATAAACAAGACTTTATATTTGTATTATACCTTCAATATGTGAAGGTATTTCCTTGAACTGGAGTGCTCCGGAAAGGTAGACAGTTCCTGCTTTACTAGTAACACTCTTCATGCTACCCACGTTACACATCTGATTACAAGAAATCAACGAGGACAAACTTTGACTACAAAAGAAACATATCCGGAGTCATTGGTGAGACATTACTTCTACATGTATAACGTAAAAGCATCACGATAGAGCTCTTAAAATTTTTTAAGTAATGGCTTCAATTTTACCATTAGGGACCTCTGATTCTGTAGCTTCCTTGTCAGCAGCAATGCCCTATTAAGGATATTCTGATAGGAACCACCAGCACAAGTATTTTACTTCAACTGAGATGTATTTACTTCATATGCAAGTGATTTTGAAATGTTACTAAATATAAATGGAGAGTTCACAATATGAAAATTGAAATAATCTCTCTTGTCGTAAAGTTTTGTTTTCAACCAGTCCCTATGTTTATTTTCCACGATAAACAGACACAAATCGTAAACAGGTGTTCAAGTTGTTGATTTAAAACGATAAGCCAAGCACCGCTGACAAAGGCTCATATTCCCCACATCCACGGAAGGGCTCACTTCACGATACTCACCCCAATTAATTAGGTTTCCAGACACATATCCAAGGCAAGGGCAATCAACGGTATACTCATTATATCTGTCCGGGCACTCATCGGAATTTAAGCCTAGTAGTCATGACGTAGCTGTAAAATTGCTTAACGTGACGATAAACAACAACAACAACAACAACAACAACAACAACAACAAACCAACACATCCCTAAGTCCCACTCCCCCTTTACAAAACTGGACAAACAGTAGTTTATCGAACAGAGCTGAGGCCCATAATTAAGGTGCATTTATATTTCCAATATGTAATAGAAATTAATTAAAATGTGTCTTGTATTCAAAGTGTTTTTGTCATACTTCAGTAAAATGGACAATTTAAGGGTGTAGGCCTGGGGTATGGGAGATAACTCTATTTTCAGTGTCTTCTCAAATGTATGATCATCTGTGCGTTTGAAAATTCCACCTCAATTCCAAGCTTCTTGGTGACAAAGATTGTTTACATTGGATATTGCCAGTTAATAAAAATGACTCCTTTCCTTTTACCTTTCCATAGCTGTGTTCCTTGCATTTTTATATCTTATTGCTGTTTATGCCAGTGTCAGGCAGTCTGTTATTATTATACTCCGGTGCCCACAAAATATCATTGAAATATCTCTTTTCAGAAAAAATGTTCATCGAAATATGTTGTCAAAAATGCCAGAAATGTAACACAATTTGTGTGGCAACCTTTTTCTATTTAATTTCAAGGTTTGTAAAAAAAAAATAAACATATACACCAGAATCTTAAATATTATGAAACTATAGAGCAAATTAATTTTATGGTAGTAAAAAAATAGAAAGCTATGTTTGGTAAACAAATTGTAATATCTGATCCTCTCTTATACCGCTGCCCCATTCTCCTAAGACAACAAAAGAATAACCAGAATCAAACGAAGACAACTGGAGCACATATAAGACAAATACAGTCATTTGGTAATTTGGACATCCACTGTGTCAATTATAAGAATTCATAAGCTTTTAGGTATTGGTAACTAGTTATTTTTTTTATCTCACAAATAAATAAACTAGCAATGGATGGGTGGGTGATAACTTTCCTTGACAGTTTCATTTTTTTCTGAGTGCCATCCATTAAAAACATAAATTTAAATATTTTAAAAATCTGACGGTAAAAGTTTGTAAAATTTGATTCAATGATGTCTATATGTCTATTCTTCAGTGTGTCATTTTTTGGTGGAAATTAATTGACAGGAATTTTTTTAATCCGATTTTTAATACCAAAGTGGTTCTCAGGGCATTCCCCACTTTTTTGCAGTATCCACTGTTTTGCACGTCATTATCTCCAAACAGGATATTCAGATATGCTAGATATTTCATATTTATTCAACAACAACACTCTTAAGTGTATTAAAGCCAAAATATTCCCTTTCAATCAGAAATAAATGTGAATATCTATTGGAATCTTCCGAAACTAATATTGCCATCTGTCGTCAAGAATACCCCCAAAATTACTATATTTAGGATGTGCAATGGAGAAAACGGCACGTTGAAATTTTTTTAAACTTTGGCAGATAATGTATTTAGACATAACTATTCCATGATACAAATTTAAGAAAAAAAATAATGATGGGAATATTTTAGGGTAATCAAGGTCTACACCCTTAAACAACAATATAATCGTCAAATTATGACGACGGCATATTCTGGAAACCCCTGCTCATCAACATTTGCAAAGGTTATATACCAACTTACACACACACGTGGAAACACTGACAAATGAAGCCGACCCTTGCCTTCCATGCAGTCATAGACTTTTCCATCACATGTTCTGTACTCGAACATCATCCAATCAGAAAATCATATCCAGGAAATACAGTGTTATGATTGAACAACACTGAAATGCGAATACAAAATTCGTAATCGAAAGCTTTATGATCGTGACGCCTTGATACCACTTTTTATTAAAAAGCTACAACTGCAGCAGAGCTCATTTATGTTACTACAGCAGTATAATAGCTAACACATGCATCTTAGTAAACAATATTTAAACTAGAGATTGGGACAATTAATGATATCCAGTTCCACCATAATAAAAGAAAATATCAAAAAATATTAAAAAAAAAAATTACATTCGAACAAAGACATTATTATGATGTGTTAATTTAAGTTCATCCACGTAGAACAATTGACACGCCAATCTATGATTAATGAACTAATCATTGTTATTGCCATCAGTTGTTTTACATAACTGAAGTCAAGATTCATTAAATCAATCGACGAGCAGTATTAAATGTGCAAAATATACAATGTACTTTAAAACTATGTTGAACATATGGATTACTTGCCCTTGAGTATGGAGGCGTAAGAAAATTTACGAGTTTCAAAAATAAGGAAAAATGTTATAATATTGATCGTAAATGACTATTTCCTACCACTAAGTTATGTAATTTGATGTTGTGGAACAAAGTCTGAGTGTACTTTTAACATTTTATGTGCATATACTAATGGAAAAAAGAAACTGTGCATAGGGAAATGGTTTACAGAATATATAAAGGAAACATTTTAATAAGTTTATTGTGTACAATACATTAAATTTATTCTTTTAACAATAACATTGGATGACCATTTAGTGTTTTCGTTCAAAAAGTTCACTGTAATTGGATTCCGAAAAAGCACGGTATGATAGGGGAGTTAACACATTTCAATACCGCGTATTTCCACCACTTGCATCGATGCATGCTGTACAACGGCGTCTCATTGATGAAACCAAATTGTTCAAGAATGCGTGGGAGATCTTATTCTAAATGTTTATCAACGATTGGCCCACTTCCGGTAACGTAACTGGTGGGTGAGTGAGATGGCGTAAACGACGTTCCATTTCGTCCCATAAATGTTCAATGGGCGACATGTCAGGGCAAACGGCCGGCCAAGGTAACACTTCGACGTTCTGTTGCTGTAAGAAGTCACGGGCGACACGTGCGACATGTGGCCTAGCATTGTCTTGCTGCAATGTGATAGGGCGAGCCTGATTTTGAACGAACGGAATAACATGAGTTTGCAGAATTTTATCACGGTAACGGACGCCAGTGATATTTCCATTGATGATCTGCAGCGGAGTTCTGTCATTTGTTGTCATGCCTCCCCATACTATTACACTCCTTCCACCAAAAGCTCGGCGTTGTAACATACATGGGTCGGAATACCGATCCCCAGGACCTCGATACACTCTACAACGCCTGTCACTACTGTCCAAATGGAACCGCGATTCATCTGTGAACAGAACATCGGCCCAATCACGTATTCTAAACCGTAAATGGCGTCTGGCCCATGCGAGCGTTGCTACACGATGCCTTTGGAGGAGAACAGGACGGATTGCTGTACGCCTCGGCCGGATGCTATGCCTACGGAATCTATTCCTGATTGTTCTGGAGCTGATTCGCCTCAGGCCAGGGATTGTTCGAGCCGTCAAACTTGATGTTTGGAATCGATTCCGAAGGTGAACTACCCGTATATGGTTGTCCTGTCTTTGTGACGTCACACGTAGACGCCCGGTTCTGGGTTAGTCCCGAACATTTCCAGATTGGTGGTTTCGTCTCCATAACGATCTTATGGTATTGCGGTGGCAACCAAAATGTCTAGCAACTTTCGTTTGAACAGTTCCTGCCCCCAGCATACCAATAGCACGATTTCTGTCATCCTGCGACAAGCGTTGCATTGTTCTGATTTTGGTAACAATGAAACAAAGGTGTTTTTTCAGGAGTCCAGTGTTCAAACAAACCTTCCGTACATCTTTTTAAAATCAAAATCTTGATGCGTTGAATGCAGAGACAAAAATAACGAAAAACGAAATGTCCTTCTACAGCACGAAAAACCCGTGCAATTTTTTTCATTTCCAATCAGTATTGTGATGGACATTTAAATGTAACTGTGTGTGAAATTTAGTTACCTGTAATCAATTAATAAACAAAAATATTAAATTTGTTGTGGTGCACAGTTTCTTTTTTCCATTAGTATATATAGTGACTTTCTGTGATTTTGTGGACGACAAAGGATTGTAAACAACATTCAAGATGGCGAAGGATGGTAAACAAGAATCATTAGATAGGTTTCTGACACAAACTCCTAGAAATACAATAAAAGATCAGATCCATTTAGTCCAGATAACATATCACCATCCCTACTCCAAGTACAGAAACAAGCCAGAATAAACTCTAGTCCTACCACATCTGAACACCCTAATACTTCCATCCAACTCTGATTCACCACCCTGTACAGAAGTACAAGATGATACAGTTGTTCAGTTGTCGCACGTCGTTTGCGCCACCCTACAAAATCAAAAATTCATGGACCAACTGATACATATGATAAGCCAGAAGGTCATTGAGTCAATTAAACCCACTCTGAAAAAATGGTAGATGATAGCCATCCCCCACACATTGAAAAACTCCAAAGTTCTCACCATGTAATTAACTTACAAAGAGAAGACATTGACAAACAAAACACAATTATTCAGACAATACAAGACAAGTTGGAAAAAGTCGAGGAAAGGGTTGAAGAACAGGAACAATACAGTAGACGAACAATTCTGAGATTCAACAATGTCAGAGTTCCAGCTAGTAGTAATGGTGACATTATCCAACCCATTGATACTGACTCTATTGTCCTCCAAATCTGTAAAATCAGCTTGGTGTTCAGCTCAGCCTTAATGACATAGGCCGATCGCACCCAATAGGTCAATCTAGAGATGGTAAAATCTCAATTATTGTCAGGTTCCTTACCTATAGACAACGAGCAATGGTCTTCAGTAATAAGAAGAAACTCAAAGGAAACAAGGACAACATGTTTATATGTGAAAACCTCACCAAACACAGATATGACATGTTAAAACGTTTGAATACACATCGAATAAACAACACAGTTCACTCCTACTGGACTCATGATGGTTCCATCATTGTGAAGAAGAGCGAACATTCGGGTACTAAAGTTGTTAGGAACCTAGAAGATGTTGACAGACTTACTCTTGGTCCTCTAAATTAAATTGAAATGATGATTGCTGTTTTATATTTGAACTCATAATGTGAACACTATGCATTACTTGTAATTTGTCATAAGCACCAATTTTCTTATTTACTTTGTTACCCATTTTGTCCTTTCTTTACATACACTACTCGACCACGTGCATTTGTTTATAAATATATACCGCATGCTTACAAACAGTATTCACGCAATCATGGCAATAGTGTATTGTTATTTAAATACATTAAATTTTGTATTGGTCATTTAAATACATCCCGACCATCATGCTTCACTGCGCAAATAAATTGTTCTACCTACAAGTTTTTGTATACAAATATATATTAATTCGCCTACATATACTTTGGATTTGCCACAAAATCATACAAAGAGAGGGATTAAATACAACTGAAACATAAATAACTAGACCACGTGCATTTGTATATAAATATACCGCAGGTTTACAAACATTACACACTCATTATTGTGTTGTTATCCAAACATAACAATTCAAATACACTATATATATGTAATAGTTTGTATTGGTCATTTAAATCCACCGTATATATCATGCTCTGACTAGCCTACTAATTGCTTGAAAAAAAAGACATTTATCTACTGAATATTCTATTTAGCGATAGCTATTAGCATATACCCGAGGTCAACTAATTATTAATAAAAAAAATAAAAAAAACCTGTGTCTACTGAATATTTTATTTAGCGATATAGGTCGAATAGCTGTTAGCACATACCCGAGGTCACTGATGCTACAGCTATCCGACCTATTGCTACATGTATATAGATTTACTTCTTTAGTAGATATGATTCATTTTGTTACAAATAAATAACGCAACCACGTCTATGTGTATATAAACACAGTCACGTTTACCGTATGTTTATAAGCAATCAAGCTATTATACATTCAGTGTTGTATTGGTCATTTAAATCCACTTCACCCAGTGAAGTCTATGCATAGTGCTAGTCGAGAAGAACTTTTCGAATATGAACGGGCTAAATTTTCTAATAGAACATTGTAAACATTGCAGACGAAATATGTATTTTCAGCCTTTATCCAAAATATTATATCTAATCAGACTTGAAATTGGTATATATTCGTTCCGGATTTAATACTATCTCTATCGGCGGTTGTTTGGTTTAATTTCATCATCAACAGACCGTAAACTTAACTGTATATTGGAAATCTCGAATGGTCGGTATGAAAATATAGCACGATTATACATTAAAGCCTGCAAAGTGAGTATTTTACTATTTTATATGTTAATTTGAATGTAAAACGTAAAACTAAATCTTACATGTAGAATTTTACATCAGTAATGCATAATTAATTAATAATATACTGTTATAGAATATGTGTGAAAATTTCGACGCTACAACTTTTCAATATAGTCGTTTTGTGTAATGCTACTTCTTTTCAATAGAAACGCTACTGTTTTTTTTCTAATAGATATGTTACTTACTTTTCAATATGGACTTACATAAGTATTGTTACGGACTTCAAAGAAAATGTGATTGTGGCATGCTATTTAGGCATAAGAAACTACAAGAACTTATCAAAACAATAAAAATGTAAAGATACTTAACACAAACAGAAAATCAAGGATTTTATTAGCACATGAAATATATAATTAATATAATGAACGAGTGTTTTGTATATGTTATCGAAATATATTCTATTTACTAGTACATCATTTAGTAGGATGCTATCAATCTTTTTTATTTGAAGTTTGAAAAAGAATAAAATTTCAAGACTATTTGAAATATTTCTATTTGGAAGCGCAAGTTGAAACACCTTTTAAAATACAATTATATAACAAATGAAATAGGAAATCATATTTGGATGATCTTCCATCAACAAAGTAACCATACATGGAAAGAATGAAGACGTGAGTAACGAGTGTACATGAATTTATTTGCATGTTTATAAAGTATTCCACTCTTTTCATATATGAATACTTGGTACTCTTGGAGATCATCACACATTTTAATGCAATTATGTTCGAAACGCAAATATTATTGAACGACGGTTTACGGTGGGAACAATATGCATCGACGAGACACAGCCGCATACCAGACTTACGTATATATATATATATATGACGCTGCGCACAGTATTGGCGCACTCTATGAAATGTACGTAATTTTCTTCGTAAAATGTATTATAATTTTGAAATAAATGCATACTGATAATACATGTTGTATCTTATAGGACAGGGTTACATAATTATACCTTTTTAAATGATAATAGAATTAGATTAAATTAAATCAAAACCCGTACAAAGTAATCCCCGGCAAAAAAATTGCGTGTAACTTGTAACATGGAAAACGTGGACTATCTAGTAATTTGAATCGGAAAATCTTATTTTTGTGCGGAAATTTGCGGAAATTGCAATGCGTAATCTCCGCACAATTCGCTCTGACGTCTTACTACGTTTTCTGCATTTTTTTTCAAATATGGCAGCTAGCGGATGAAGCGAAATGTTCCAAAAATGTTGTAACAAAACATTATTAAACGGAAAAATACATTCACAATGGATTCTTTGGTAAGAAAATTTAAATAATGTAGCAGCAATGAAAAAAAAATCATATATTCAAAATGTGCTTTTAATAGCGTTTAAAAATAAAAAATAATATGGTTTGAAAGTGAAATTTTCATGGAGAATTTTTACTTTTTGCTTGTCTAGTCCGTTTTGTTACCGTGTGCTAAATGCGCGCAAATGACTGGTTTTCTAAAATATGTCGCAAATTCGAACGTTAATGTAAATAAATTATGTATATCATTCTTTGAATAATATATTCTTTTCGAAATGTGCATTTGATAGAGTTTCTCAAATAAAAATAATTTTTAATAAATAATAACAGACAAAGAAATGAAAAGAAAATCGAAATGTCTAGTCTGTTTTGTTACCCGGCAATCTTGTAACGTTTTTCGGTGATTTTCAACGTTACGTTTTTTTTTGTCGTTAAAATCAGAAGTTTCTAGTGGTACAATCCTAGTTGTAAAAGCTGATGACAATGATTACCCGTATTATCTACTGAGAACAAGCAAACACCCCACCGTTCTACGAAAAACTGCTACCGACAAATGGGGTGTATCCTATCATCAGGGTACCAAGGTTATACACGGTTATTACTTGACACTATAGATTACAACCCTTTAAAACTAAAGTTACTTAAGCAAATTCCAGCAATTGTACCAGCACTTTCAATCAGATACATTTGTTCAGAGGTCGATATTGACGATAATGGAGTGGTCAATTTGAATGAGTCATTGCATGGTGGAATTCTGCGATGCTTAGAATAGTTCACGATTAAAATGTAATGTTGACGATGTTCTTTTTTATATCCTTTCATTTATATTGAACTTCAAACTTTAAATTAGCACACTAAGGAAACTTAACACATACAAAAAATTCAAGAGTGAAAACAAATAAGCAAACATTAACACTTGCAATATCGTATACTTGACGTTCTGGCGATGCATAGTATTTAACGTTACAAACTTGTCCCAATACTGTGCGATATTTTTGCAGTTGCTTTAAAATTGATATAACCATAATATATTTAAGGATTTTCGGGGATAATATAAGATTTTACTGTCGCAAATAAACGTTTTCCGTCACCGCTGACGCGCCGACGAAAACACAATTTACAACAGTAAAATATACGCTTTATACACCTTAAATCCTAAAATACAAAACCGTTGTCTCCTATAGATATAATATTATATAGAATAAAACAAAATTTAATGTTTTCCAGCAATGGAAATTGAAGGAGTAGACGGGAGTGCAGAAGAGGAAATCGAGTCAGAAACCAGAAAAACCAAAAAGATAGTTCATTACAAATGTAAGGAATGTCCCTTTGCGACACGGTGGCGCAGTAGCCTTTTCAGACACAGAAAACTGCATGAAGACAAGCAGCTACAATGTGAATTGTGTCCGTCCAAATTCTCTGATGGTGTTCTACTTAGGGATCATGTGAAAGTTAAGCATGGTGAGGGTCTTATATGCACCCACTGCGCCAAGAAATTCAAAAGTCGTAGTGGACTGCTCTACCATGTCAAAATGTTTAGGGGAGAGTTCCAGTACAAGTGAAGAATGTGGCAAACTATTTCTAGGAAAACAGCACTATGAAGGCCACGTTAATACACATAGAAACTTTAAACCTTACAGGTGTAGTCGATGTAGAAAGGGTTTCGACTTTTAGTACCTATCAAATGATAATTCATTCTTTTGTAAATCCAAATGTTTTTATATAACCACCCTAACAAACACACAGTTATCTAAATGGACTATGACGCTAAAGCTTTATTCCGTTTATGAATACAAAATTGTTTTGTAACTATAGTGCAAACCTTTGTAGGGAATTACTGACTTGTGCACCAGAAAAGATGTCAATATGAAGTACAATCGTAATTGATTTAATAAGTGTTTACATTTTAAAACTGTAGCACTTGTGTAATTGTCTATATTTTAAATAAGTAGCATTCATATTCAAAAGTCGTAGCGGCTATATTGAAAAGTAGTAGCCGCATAATTGAATTTCTCCTATTTATTGATTTAATTCGTTCAAAATACCAATACAGAATGTAATTTCTAGGTTGTATGATTACAAGGGGACTGAAAATCTAACCTAACTCCATCCTTAACGTGCAAAATGGTGAAAAATACCATTTTTTGATATTTCACAAGTTTACATGCACTGAATGTTTATATTCAGTCTTCCTGAATAATGAAAATGCTTTAAAATGTCTTAGATAGTGAAATGTCGTTAGAGTTGACATAAAAACATATGATACATGCATCTAGTGTTGCAAGCAACATCCTTCTTTATGTTTATTCGTCTGTTTTAACCCATAATACATCTGTGTTCTATTAGAAAATTTAGCGTGTCTATATTCGAAAAGTTTTACTCGACTAGCACTATGCATAGACTGCAGTGTAAGCACACTAAATGCAATGCTATCAACTGTGAAGTTGAAACTGGAAAATGTGTACGTTTTGACAAATTGTTCACTCATGTAATGTCCCATACAAAAAAACCAAATCAAAAACAAAAAAGAAACATTAAATGCCATGTTATCAACAGCACAAAATTTACATTCAAGGTGAACTCGATTCACTTGAAGGCATTGAAATTGAAATTCACGGTTGACCGACAGCCTCCGTAACAATGTAATCAAACGGGACGGCTAACAGTAATAAACCCTGATGGTTTTAAAAAAAATATATACAATTCGTCCTATTGTACAATATGTTTGTCTGTGAAGTTGTGTTTGTATGAATCTATATGTATATGTATAATGCATAGGTATTATTATTGCATATATATTTTTTTTTTCTCTCTTGTATATGTGTATGTATATATATATGTGTATATGTGTAGGTATATATATATGTGTATATGTGTCTGTATATGTAATTTCTCTTCCTTTTAAATGAAGGTAATCTAGTGAATTTAGATCAAACAATATTAATAATTTGAATTACTTAGCAATTTCACTATTTTTGCTTACCTAAAATTCCATTCATACAAGATCAATGGAAAAAGTTTCCTTTGCATATTGTATATACCTGTATTTTCTTTCCATTATGTTTTTCACTCGATACTTACAGTGTGATCATTTGAAGTTTATTTCCATGTATTTCCTGTATTATGACTGTTGTCTACATGTACTAGCAAAGCAACCCAATTGTTCTTATGTAATGTTGTTTAGTTTTGATAATGGGTAATGATATTGTAGCACACAGAATTGTAATTGTGTTGTTTTATTATAAAATAGGTATGGCTTGTGGAAAAGTTAAACGTATTGTATCTTTCAATTTATATGACATTTTACATTGGTTAGTATTATATGTACATGCTTTATGCAGGACTGCGTTGGTCAGGTTCAGATCTACATACTCTGTTATCTCATTTAACTTGCTTCTCATCAGTTTATTGTTATTATCTGGCGATGTTGAAATAAACCCTGTCCCAGAAGGCACATCCAATATTGGGAATGAAAATAAATTGTCCATCCTCCATTGCAACATTAGAAGTCTCAGAAATAAACTAAATTATATAGCTGATATTATCGAAGAGTACGATATTGTGTTTTTTACTGAGACCCATCTAGATAATCAAGTATTAGACAGCGATATTATTATCGAGGCTTTTGAAACACCAAGTAGGAAAAATAGGGATTCAAGATGGGGTGGAATCATTACGTATCATAAAAGTTGTGTAAATTTGACTAGGAGGTTGGATTTAGAACATGAACATGTTGAAAGTATGTGGTACGAGCTGAAGACAAAATTACATAATATTTTAATAAATATAAATTACAGAGAGACAATCTCATACTTATTACTGGCAATATTTTGAGCATATGCTTAAGCAGGCTCATGATGAGAATAATAATATTATCTGTTCGGGAAATATGAAAAAAAATGTTTTTCTTGATAATCTTCCTCGTAACGTTAATGACATTCTTGTCATCAACGGATTAGTTAATATCATAAATAAACCTACACATTTCGACGCACGATCAGGTAACATGTCTCTATTGGACTCAATTTTAATTACCGATTCAATACCGGTTATTGATTGTGATACAATACCTATTGACAGGAAAATAAGTGACCATGACGGCACTTATGTCAGTATAGACTGTGGCTATTGTAACAGGAAAACCTTTCAGCGTACCATCTGGAATTATAAGAGGGGAGATTATTTACTTATGAAAAACAAAATAACTGAAATAGATTGGGAAAACGTGATTGACGCAGAAGTTGATATTAACACGACATGTTCAATCTTTACTAAAATATTTCTTAATATAGCAAAATGTGCATTCCTACATGGGAGGTAACCATTCGTAGTGATGATAAAGTTTGTTTCGATTCGGATTTACGGCGTGAATCGCACAAACGCGACAGACTACGGAAAATATGTTTATAGGACGAAAACGGAAACCGCTGGAAAAAAATTTAAAACACAAAGAAACAAATTTAATAACTTAAAGAAACAGGCGAAACAACGGTTTTACGATAATATTAATGAACATCTTGGTGATCTCAAAACAGTAAATAGCAAAATGTATTGGAAAACAATTCACATGTTACTAAAAAATGACCGCTCTACGAAAGAGTTACCTCCACTCCATGATCCATTCAATAATTTTAATTTGGCATATGATGCCACTCAGAGATCCAATGTTTTGAACAAATATTTTTGCTCCATTACCAAGTTGAACGACGATGCTGTCTTGCCAGATTTTCATGACAGATGTTAAAATATGTTATCCCAAGTTATCATTACTGAACAAGAAGTAATCGATATGTTATGTACTGTTAATGCTAATAACGCTGTTGGTCCCGATATAATTAGTAATAGGATGTTAGTGTCTGTAAAGGAGGAGATATCGAAACCATTGTGTAGTTTATTTAATAAATCCCTA
>MJUT01062394.1:22237-35831 GCA_002080005.1 Gigantidas platifrons | reverse complement strand
GAGTCTATTTCTTGGTGTTATATAGTTTTCATTGTTTCGGAGATTATGGTCACTGATACTAGATACTGTAGGAGGTAGACAATTACACAAGTATTGAGGACATAATTGATTATGCATTTTGTAAAATGTTGTCAGTTTGCGAGATTTACGTCTACACGACAAAGGTTCCCATTCCGTTTCATAGTAAAGGGAGTCTCTACTTGCAAATTTTGTTAGTCCTGTAACTATTCTAGCTGATTTTAATTGCACTTTTTCGAGTTTTGCCACTTCTCGTTCAAAACACCAATCCCATACCTCGCAATCATATTCTAATGTTGGCCTTATGAAGGTAAGATATATATTTGATAGCGTTTGCTTGGAAAGAGTAAATTTTAGTTTTCTGAGAACATTAACCTGTTTGAAATCGGCATTTACAATGTTATCAATATGAGTTGTCCAATTTCCATCTGATGCAAAAGTTAATCCCAAATGTTTATGGTTTTTTACAATTTCGACAGGTTCCCCATTAAATCGTAGGTCTAAATGTGGTACATCACTAGTTGAGATAACTAGGGCTTTAGTGTTTTTAGGATTAAAATCTACTAACCACAGTTTTGCCCATTCGTTTAAATTTGAAAAATCATTATTAATATCAGATTTCATAATATTATAGTTTCGACCGGAGTAAGATAGTGAAGTGTCATCAGCAAATAAGCGTGCTAGATTACCCAAGTTATCTGTTATATCGTGTATGTAGAGTAGAAAAAGAAGGGGACGAAGTACTGATCCTTGAGGAACACCAGCTTTGACAGTAATGGGGTTTGAACATTCGTTATTAACAAAATCCTTTTGCTTTCTATCACTGACATAGTTATCTAGCCAGTGTAGAAGATCACCAGTGATACCATAGGCATGCAGTTTTTTTTACCAAGGCTTTATGCCAAACCCTATCAAATGCCTTTGATATATCACAAAATATAATAATAAATGATAATCTATTATCTATATTTTTACAAATATTATGGTAAATTTCAAGTAACTGGTAAACGGTGGAATGTCCAGGTAAAAATCCAGACTGATATGAATATAATAATGAATGTTCAATAATATAATAGTAGATATATTTATATACTACACGTTCCATCACTTTCCCAACACGGCTAAGAAGTGAGATGGGCCTATAATTTGAGGGACTGCTTTTGTCATCCTTTTTAAAAGAAGGCATTACTCTAGCTAATTCCCAGTCAGATGGAAATTTACAGGTTCGTAAGGAATACCTAAACAGAATACTCAGGGGTAAACATATAGTTTCAGAAGTTGCCTTCAGCATTTGGTGGCTAATACCATCATCTCTACAGGCTTTGCCAATTTGAAGAGTTTGGAGAATGTCTTTCACATCTTGAACGCTCACATCTATATTTGATAATATAGCGTTTGTTCGTGGGGCTACGTTTGGGGGCTCTCTATTAGAATCATTAATATATGTAATAGAGCAAACATATTGGTTAAGAAGATCGGCCTTTGCCTTGTCTTCATATACTAATTCACCTGATGATTCATCGTACAAAGGGGGTATAGTGTAGTTTTTTCCTGTTCCTTTCATCAGTCGTTTAACCAACGTCCAATAAGATTTTGAGTTTTTGCTCTGAAAAGAATTTACTAGTTCGTTTGCACTGAGGAAGAATTGTTCGCGGGCATACTTAATCATATCATTGACTTTATTTCGTTGCGATTTATATTTTTGCAAAGATTGATTAGATTGAATTTTCCTAGCTAATTTATGTAATCGATTCCTAGTACGTATTTCTTTTCTAATTTCAGAATTAAACCAAGATTTCTCATTTAATCTTATTCTTACTAATTTTGAGGGTATTCCTCTCCCAACCATCTCAAGATACTTGTGCGTAAACCTATTAGACATGTCATCTACATCCGTGCATTCATGCAGGAATTGTTCCAATTGGAATTCCAATATTTCATTATTTAGTTTATTAAAGTCTGCTTTTTTATATAGCCAAACTTTTCTCATATAAGATCTCTTCAGTAAACAAGGTATTTTTATATTGATTGCATCATGATCACTTATATCCCTGTTGACACTGATTACTTCAGAGTCTATGACAATACCTAAGTTGGACACTAGGATTGGATCAAGAAGAGCGCCATTCCTTGTGGGTTCTTTAATTACATTCGTGAGATTAAATTCAGAAATAATTTCTAATAATTTGTTGTTGTTGTTTTCACGTAATAAATCAACATTCAAATCACCATTTATGATTATGTTTGGTGTATAATTCATAGCTTGTTCTATAGAATATTCAAAGTGTTCCCAAAATGCAGCCATAGATCCAGGTGGTCTGTAAACAGTTCATATTAGAATTTTAAAATTTGGAATAATAACTTTATACCAAATTATTACTCCTGAGGCAAAGTTTAAATCGTATCTAGGTTTCACACAAATATCCTGCATATGAAGTAAATACCTCTCAGTTGATATGATATACCGGACCTTGTTGTTCCTATCATATGAAGTAAATACCTCTCAGTTGATATGATATACCGGACCTTGTTGTTCCTATCATATGAAGTAAATACCTCTCAGTTGATATGATATACCGGACCTTGTTGTTCCTATCATATGATGTAAACACCTCTCAGTTGATATGATATACCGGACCTTGTTGTTCCTATCATATGAAGTAAACTCCTCTCAGTTGATATGATATACCGGACCTTGTTGTTCCTATCATATGAAGTAAACACCTCTCAGTTGATATGATATACCGGACCTTGTTGTTCCTATCATATGAAGTAAATACCTCTCAGTTGATATGATATACCGGACCTTGTTGTTCCTATCATATGAAGTAAATACCTCTCAGTTGATATGATATACCGGACCTTGTTGTTCCTATCATATGAAGTAAATACCTCTCAGTTGATATGATATACCGGACCTTGTTGTTCCTATCAGAAGAGTTGTGTTAAAATAATTACTACTACCAAGGAAAGTACAGAACCAAAAGTCCCTAGAGGTAAAATTGAAACCCATCACTTACAAAATTTTAAAGTCGCTATTTTAACATTTTTAACGGTCATGTTTCAAAAATGACCCCGGATAAGTTTCATTCGCAGTTGAATTTGCTGCTTTCCTGGTTGATCTCTTGTCATCTGATTTGTAACGTGAGTAGCATGAAGAGTGCTATTAGTGAAGCAGTAACTGTCTACCATTCCGGAGCACTCCAGTTCAAGGAAATACCTTCACATATTGAAAGCATAATACAGATATAAAGTCTTGTTTATAAACAGTCTGATTACCATTACATCTCTCAGTTGCTTCCCGTTATTGAAATGTCGTGGCGTAAGTAAGTGAGATATCTCATTTTAATCAGAATGGTTTATAAATTGGCCTTAATTTGTAATAAATAAAGATGATGATACAATTGGATACTAACAATTTCTGATCGAATTTCTTTGAGAATGAGTATGAAAGACTAAGTATAAAATTAAGCATTATTAAATTATTATTCGTTATTAAGTCTAGTGTAAGTAAACAATGAACTCGAAGATACAATTTGTAACATTCTTTAACTGTAAGTTTTAATCATATTTGTTAATGTAGAAATAATTTTAGGAGACGTAGTTTATTAGGGGTATTATTATTTGAATATTATACATTTATTGTCTGGGAACGAGTGGAATAGCAATGTTAGTGTCACTCGAAACCCAACTATTGCTCGAGGCGCAGCCGAGAGCATTAGTTGGTATCGAGAGTGACAATAAACTTGCTATTCGCCGAGGATCTAGTCAATAAATGTTTTATTATACTGAACCAACCACTACCTAACCGCTAAGGACTAAATTCATGACAATGAATGCCTAGTGATAGCAATATATGTATCTCGCATGTTTATAATATAAGCATTTTATGACAATGGACACCAAGTGATACAAATATCACACACGTGACATGTATTGATCGAAATGGTAGGCTATAATTGTTTTATCATTTTTCAATATCAGTATCTAAATATTGAAATTTTGAATTTTTATGAAAACTGATTTTTTTTTACTTTTTGAATATTTTATCATTTCGAAATTTCGAAATATTTTGAAAATTTTAATTTTTTTTTTTAAAGTTTCTCGGAAGTTGCCTATAATATACGCATCTCCTTATATGGAAAAACGCGGGAAATGTGATTAAAGTGCTATTCACCGGCCGGTGAATAGTCATTTGTGCTATTCACCGGTGAATAGTACTTTTCAGACAAATTGAATGAAACTATGGAAATAGTATTTTTATTGCAATAAGATTTATAGAGAAAAAAGTATGAGAAGTATAATAATAGTAAATATTACCCCAAACATAATATCATATTGCATGAATCTTCGATGGCAATTAATATTGGACAGCTAGGGGCAACATTCATTGAGGTGGGCAACAATGAGCGAACCCACGTTAGTGGTGGTGCGCTTTGAGTTGAGCAAAAAGATGGCATTTAAAATTTTGGTGATCTTTTTTCTAAATTATTTTGTATAAGTATTTTGAAAAATTATGAATCATGCTGTTTAATAACAGCAAATTATTTAAAAAAATACTTAACCAAAACAATATTCTTAAACCAGGTTGATGCTTAGAGATAAAAAAAATAAATAAAACAGGTTTCAGATTAGATATTCCCTTCATAGCATAGCAACTTATGTTCAAAACTGATATAAACTAGAAATAAAACAAACTAAGTCAGAAAAGGCAAAGGGAGATCATTTCGAACTAAAATGAAACTGCTGCTAGATGTGGCATCAACTGTTTTTCGAAAACAGGTGTGCATTCGTTGTATATGCTGAACATTATATTCACTTGCAACTGTTTTTGTAATTGAACAAACAATGGTTGTCATAAATATAACGAACATATATATGTGTTACTTCAATAGCTTAAAATACTTATAAACATGGATTCCTCGTGAAAATTGTATTCGATTAAAACTACATGTGCACTCGCCCAGCTTAAACCTGATGTAGTAAATAAATAACATTTACAACTGGAGTTAGATATTACCCATCAGCTTCACATTGTCCTAGTCGAGACGACTTGCTTTTCCCAAGTAGAAACAACTAACTAACTAGCATTAAAATATTTAACATGTTTACAAAATGATATATTTTAAGAAGGCCTTATTTCAACTTTGTTTCATAAAACTAATGGCCAACATGGAAACAACCAAATTGTCTTAAATGAAAATACAAATCTTATTTTAGTTAAAATAACACTAAATTCATTTTAAATGGCGTCATCAGGCTGATTTTTTTGTATTGGCAATATATTTGTTATATTTGATGGACGTGTTTTTTAACTGACTGTCCACAGTAGCAACACATATTTTATACAAATAATCACAATTTCTGGAAAACAATACCCCAAGACCCGACAGCTCATATTTGCATGTATCCTGTTCGCGAGTAACAACAACAAAAATACCAGTCTGACAACTACATCCACATTTACTCTACAATGACAGGCTAATTTTATTTTGGCAATCACTGCTCAGTGCAAATCTAACAATCATACTGTATGGAGGGTAACAATATGATTGTTACCCGTGATCGTCTATTTTTGTAAAAACAGCTTGTTTGTTGTTCTTAATAGCATGACAGTTCTCATCAAATGAGAATGAAATTGTTTTTGCAGATAAAAATGCAATGTCTGCTAAACAACAACTGCATGCACAACTAATTTCTATAATACCTATGATGAGAGAAACCGTAATACTATACAATTATTGACTTTGGAATAGGTTGCTATCTGGATTTATCAACCTGAAAAAAATGTAATATTCACTGAGACACAGGCTAGGTGAATATACGTTTTTAAAGGTTGATAAACCAGATAGCAACCTATTACAAAGTCAATGATTGTTTTATTTCATGACAATGTTTTATTGTTATCTACTTACAAATTCATTATCGTACCAATAAAATATCGCAATTTTGGAGCCTTTGTTTATGATTCAGCCGAAAAACAAATGTTCAACGCAATTTCATTGGTTATTGAACAACGAAAGAAAGAATTTGATAGGATAGCAAGAGTCCGGTTTCCCCATCTATTTTATACCTTGCGAGGGTGATATCTCTTTCAGAACACCTGCCAGCATATATTTTTAGTCAAGAGGATGATATCGCAAGTACTCAAAACATCTTAGTAAGTTTTAAGCCAATCATATGCAACCTAAATTACAGTCATGTAATAAAACAATTTGTTATCCTTGCAGAGCAATTGAGTTCGCCCCTTCCCCCCACAGTACCAGTGATTAAATAATTGTATCTACAGATATAGTTTCAGTACCAGTGATACAACAATTGTATCTACAGCTAGTGTTATAGTTCATGTGATACAACAATTGTATCTACAGCTAGTGCTATAGTTCATGACAAAACAATTATATCTTCAGCTAGAGTCATAGTTACAGTGATACAACAATTGTATCTAGAGCTAGTGTTATAGTTCATGTGATACAACAATTGTATCTAGAGCTAGTGTTATAGTTCATGTGATACAACAATTGCATCTACAGCTAGTGTTATAGTTACAATGATACAACAATTGTATCTAGAGCTAGTGTTATAGTTCATGTCATACAACAATTGTATCTACAGCTAGTGTTATAGTTCATGTCATACAAGAATTGTATCGACAGCTAGTGCTAAAGTTCATGTGATACAACAATTGTATCTACAGCTAGTGTTATAATTCATGTGATACAACATTTGTATCGACTTCTAGAATTACAGTACCTGTGATACAACAATTGCATCTACAGTTAGAGTTAAAATACCTGTGATATATAAAGGACACTCAATGTAACATGACAATGTGCCCGTTATGAGCAGCTACCCTTAATATACAACAATTTTATCTACATCTATATTTCATTACACAACAATTATATCTTCAGGTAGAGTTATAGTTACAGTGATACAACAATTGTATCGACAGCTAGTGTTATAGTTCATGTGATACAATAATTGTATCGACAGCTAGTGCTATAGTTCATGTGATACAATAATTGTATCTACAGCTAGTGTTATAAATCATGTGCAACAACAATTATATCCACAGCTAGAATTACAGTACCTGTGATACAGCAATTGCATCTACAGCTAGAGTTACAATACATGTGATATATAAAGGGCACACACTGGAACATGACAATGTGCCCTTTATGAGCAGTTACCCTTTATATAAAACAATTGTATCTACAGCTAGTGTTGTATTACATGTGATACAACAATTGCATCTACAGCTAGTGCTATAGTTCATATGATATAACAATTGTATCTACAGCTAGTGTTATAGTTCATGTGATACAACAATTGTATCTACAGCTAGTGTTATTGTTCATGTGATACAACAATTGTATCTAGAGCTAGTGTTATAGTTCATGTGATACAAAACAAATTTCTACAGCTAGTGTTATAGTTCATGTGATACAACAATTGTATCTACAGCTAGTGTTATAATTCATGTGATACAACATTTGTATCTAGAGCTAGTGTTATAGTTCATGTGATACAACAATTGTATCTACAGCTAGTGTTATAGTTCATATGATATAGCAATTGTATCTACAGCTAGTGTTATAGTTCAAGTGATACAACAATTGTATCTAGAGCTAGTGTTATAGTTCATGTGATACATCAATTGTATCTACAGCTAGTATTATAGTTCATATGATATAACAATTGTATCTACAGCTAGTGTTATAGTTCATGTCATACAACAATTGTATCTAGAGCTAGTGTTATAGTTCATGTGATACAATTGTATCTAGACCTATTGTTATAGTTACAGTGATACAACAATTGTATCTGCAGCTAATGCTATAGTTCATGTGATAAAACAATTGTATCTAGTAGGCCAGCGGCGAAATATAAAAAGTCGCTTATTTAAAGAGTTAAATCAATCCATCGACTACACACCTAAATATACTTTCAAATGCTAGATTATTCTTTTAACTAATACATTTAACATGCCGTAAGAAAATCGTATGGTCACGTATGGTCACGTTATGACGAAAACTACATTTTTCTAGGATTAATGCGTTTTTGGAGAAAGTCCGATCATACTCCGTAAAATCAATATTATACATGATTTATGCATCTTCGGCAATTTGTTGCACTTGTAGTTTTTAAATGTAACTTAAATAAATAAAGTACGGCAAAATATCTTATTAAAATAACTTTTGTTTCATCAGTTTGGCTTCTTTGAAACCAGCAGATGTGGTAAATATTTTAACGGCCACTTTTAAAATTATGTCAGAAGAAATACTTTCATTAAATTGATCTCAAACTTTTTTAATAACAAAAGTGTAAACATAGTTTACATAAAACATTATCATTATAGCGCCAATTTCTACTAGTTTAAGAGGTTTGGACCTTTTTAAATGCACATCAGCATATCGAAAGTCGAAAATGATTCCGGATATGTTGCCCGTGACTTTTTATAATTATAATCCTCAGTCCGATCAAATCTTAATGCATCGAGACCAAAGTATATTTTCTTAATAATTACTTATATTCTTGTGTTATCTATATTTCATTGTTGTCACCCTTCATTGTTAACATTTGCTGTTGTTAATTGTAGCGTTTTAGTTACAAAAGGTGGTTTGAAATATCGTTTGCAGATAATTTAATTAGTGTTTACAAGTTGCTAGAAAATCATTTATCGGAACTGTTGTGAGTGTTTTCTGGAAAATTGCACAGTTTGGTAGCCCACTTAAACTTCTTCCATCTAGTGCTAAGAGGAGTAAACCTTCGATAGATTTGAACCAATGTATCATTTGTCAATGTAGAAGCCTTGAACAATGATACGTTTTTACCGATAGGAGCAAATCAACTTTTTTTTAAAGCTGCAGAAGTACGTCAAGATGAGGTATACATACGATTAATAGAAGAGGTGTCTTCAATTACTCATGTTGTATCTGCAAGTTATGTGGTGAAATATCATAGGTCTTGTTGAAAATTATATACCAGTAAACAAAATATTACGTGTTTTGCACACAAAAAGACAACAAAAGAAGTGCCGGATAGTAAATCAAGTAGTACAGTTGTATGTTCAAATGATATTACTACCAGATCTGATTGGACTAGCTGTATTTTCTGTAAAAAGAAAAGTTATAAAGAAGACCATAAGCTCCACAAAATTGAATCACAAGTCGCTTATTAGATTTCCCGGCGATTACATTGTCAAACATATTAATCAGATCAGTTCTCTCCAAGAAGGGCAATCACTTTACCTGGCCGGTTTATTTTCTAATCCTGAAACAGATAAAATGTTGAATCAGAATGGTATGTTAGATTTCAGTTGTTTGGCAAGCACACAAGAAGAGGCGGATACCCGCATAATTATGCATGCACTGTATTCTGACAAAATAATGTTCAAGGTTGCATTGTTGTGAAACCCCCAGATACGGACGTTCTTGTCCTGTTAGTACATTATTTTCCAAAAATGAAAAACACAAGTGAGCTTTGCTTTCAAACAGGACTTATTACGAGCACTAAGGATTGTAGACGTTATATCCCTGTACACGCGCTATGCAAGTCATTGAGCTCCGTTGTGTGTGAGATCTTACCAGCTGGTCATGCTCTAGCCGGATGTGATACCACTTCTTCGTTCTTTGGTATCGGATAGAAGTCTATGTTGAAAGCTCAGAAAGAGACACCCAATCAGTTTAGTGATTTGTCGTGAATAAAATACTATGACATAGATGATTCAATCGATCTAAACCGAAAACTAATATGAAGGCTGTACCCAGCTAGCACACTACGTATTCACAACGTTACTGTTTGGTCAGGTCCCTTTCATACGTGAAAATTACGTTGGCACAACGTATTTTAGATACGTGATATGCAAGTCGTTGTGACAACGTATTTTCCAACGTTTTTGTTACGTACGGATATGGTCTTGATGCTAACGTAAAAGCTCAAACATAATGTGTACGTCCTGGTAACGTATTCAGAATACGTTATATCCAAGACGTTGTGACAACGTACTTTCCAACGTCTTTGTTACGTACGGATATGGCCTTGATGCTAACGTAAAAGCTCAAACGTAATGTGTACGTCCTGGTAATGTATTTCAGAATACGTTATATGCAAGTCGTTGTCAGACAACCGTACGTATTTATCATCAATCATTAAGGTATTTCTCTGGAAAAGGGAAAGGATCTTAATTGAAACGTGAATTTTTCAAATTGGAAAGTATTCCCTATTTTCATGACGTTGAATTTGATAGTAGTTGATCTCCTGATTCCAAAAATCACAGGCACTTGTTTCATACATATATTTGTTTACTATCTACGTCTATCCATCTTTATGGATAGACGTAGATAGTAACTAAGCAAAGATATATATGAAACGAGTGCCTGTGCCAAAAATGCATGATTGATAAGGACTTTTTGCATTACCTGGTTCATCAGTAACAAATGTGACTAAGTTGTGTTGTTATTTAGCTACATTTTTGCGTTAAGATGATACAACTGGTTATAGTTGTATATTAATAGCAATAATACAAAAAAAACATAATAAGAACGCCATGTAGGAGGATCGAATCGGTGGCCTATTGATCGTTAATCGTTCTTCTTTCCACTGAACTTAGTAGAACGTGATGAAGAAGACAATATACAAACAATATCTCCAATATTTAATAACTTGCAATAAAATTACCATATCCAAAAATTAGAAGTACCTTTCCTCATAAATATTCGTATTATTTGAATTAGATTGCTGCAGTTTCAAGCTGGGTGGATCGTTTATTAGATTTGTCAAATAATAGCATACAATGCGGAAATTCAGTGTGTCCGTCAACGATTCGATAATAAAAAAGTTATTGATATTTCCGGAGTTTGAATTCTACCAAACAGGAATCGGAAATTTTATCAATACGATGAGATACGTTTATATGGGCAGTGAAGTTTCACGAACTTAGCGTTTTCAGAGAGAATAATATATACAGAGAAGGAAGAAGCCAATTTCCAGACAGGTAGGCGTTTTTATTCACTAAATTTAAGATGAATTCCCAACTGGTACCCCAATGTAATCAAAGAAGAGTGACTTACGTTCTCTCTTATTAGCGATGACAATGGATCGGCCATATTTGAAGTGACAATAAATAATTTTAAAGGAGCAAATGAACACGAATGCATTGATTTTATCGCAAGTTTTCTTATTGATATATTTCTCACTCTTCTATTCCTGATAATGTTGTCAAAAATATCTCGGAAGGTGACGAAATTTCTTCTTTCCGGTCAAAAGTGGTACGCCATTTTGAATTATCAAGTATGGTGTTACATGCTAAATCACTGGATATTCATGTTTTGATGACGTTATGCACATATTTGCGTATTTTATTTTAAAACTGAAGCATGACTAAACAATTTGGTACGAAACTTGTTGGGGTTGATATTTTCAATAAAAACTTCTTATTTAGCAGAGATCGGTCAACTTTGACATTATATTCACGAAAGCTGACACGACTGCGAAGTTTTGCGTTGGTAGTTAATAGAAGAATAGTATTTAATAAGAGGAAATTCGACTATAAACAAGTTAAATACCCTAGCGCAAAGTATTGCAAACAATTTCTCTGAGCCCACCCCCTCTCATTTGGGCATAATTTACACAAAAGTTAATTCCCCTTGCAACTTCCGGTTCGCTGCTGTATTTCATACTCCAGAGAAAACTCATTTATTAACCCTTTCCCATGAATAATTATTGACATTTTGTATTTGAAGTTTATGAATTAAGATCATATATTGAATAGAAATATTTTCTTTTGATTATTTTAGTTATTTAGCAGGATGCGAGAGGTGACTGCTTGGCTCATTCACTTAGACATATGTTTTTAATAAGCTAAATTTTGGTCACAGTTATCTCAAGTTATACTTGTCGGAATGCTTTAATATTTGGTATGCAGCTTCAACATGCAGAGTTGTACATGGTCACCTCGTTTCAGGTCTAATGAACTACTACGTCGTATTTGCCGGAACGTAGAATATCTATAAGTTGTGGGCAAACGTGTCATAGCTATAGGCCAAAATAAAAATGTGTGTTTAGGATTTCCCTACCTACCCTATATTTTTATGCCTAACCTACCATTTTTATGGTCATATTGGCTTAAGTACCGTTAAACTTGGTGATGGTTATATTAATAAACAAATATTATTGAATATCATATCAACCTTGTCTGATAAAGATGCGACACAGGTCAAATTCAATAAACTTTTAGAGGAATATAGAATCCAAATACTTCAAGAAAAACTTGGAAATGCATGGAATGTTCTGAGTAAGCTAGAGCAGTTGTCGATTTAGAAATTGAAAATTGTTTTTGTGGATTACAGGCTCAGCTTAGTACATGCAATAGAAGCTGCATCGTCTTGCTTAATTGACTTTGAAAATACTTTCAGGAAAACGAGTGAATAAGGAAATAACTGTGTAAACTGACTTTCTTGCATGTGAGTTTCATAAACATATATGATCTTCATTGCCAGAACTCAATAAAATAGCATTCAAGTGAATATAGTGTGCCGTCAGTGAATAAGTATCAGATTGACAAAATAAAAGTAGATCAGCTGAGAACCTTTTCCAGCCTAACTTTTTTTTAATGTACAAGATATCAATATGAAACTTGTTGCATTGAGTTTGTCTTGAAAAAGAGCTTTAATTTGATAAAGTAGGTATTGACGAAATTTTCCAATTTGGGTTGCCATCGCTACTCTTATACATATGTCAGAAACTCGGTATGGATAGAAACTACTGTTAGATTGTATTTATTGTATATATGTCATACAGTGATACATAGAAAGTTGCTAAATGTTGTTTGCATGAACAAAGTCGATGTTCTGACAGTTCAAGAAAAATCATAAAGGGGGGAAGGGTCCTTGTCCACAAGCATCCCTGTGTCAGAAGCGAGAATGTATGTAGTTTTCTGTGATTAATTTTAAATGTTTTGGAAGCACAGATTTTAAAGATTCATTATTGAAGCACAAACTTAAATTATTTGTCGTTAAATGTACTATCATTGTATTGTATTTTTGACGTTCAAAATTTTGTTTTGTGTTTAAATCGTGAACTCATAAAAATTATAGATTATAAAATTATGCTAAAATCACATTTAATTCTGTTTTTGTTGGTAAAAAAATCATCAAAATCGAACAAGAGTCGACTTTGGAATAATGTTTTTTTTTTAAATGTGGTTTTATGAAATATATGGTAAAACATCACAGTGACCGAATACTTTTTGCACGTCTCTGTATTACAGACATGTTTACATAGACTCTTAAGATCAGATGCATCTGCAACCGATTTTCATTTTGTCCTGGAACCTCGAACATTTAATTGTTATTTCATTTATTATTTAGCTTGATTTAAGCCAAAGGTATATCATTTTCAAATTCAGAAAATAACATGCATGCAATTAGAAATTAAAAATATATATATTTAATGTAGATCATAAGAAAATTGCAGACTTCATCATGATGTCCCCATCTTAGATATGCAAATTATCAAAAGGCACCTCATTTCTGGCTATATACTTGGGAGGCAGGGGGAAGTAGCCTTTTTT
>MJUT01062394.1:0-10885 GCA_002080005.1 Gigantidas platifrons | reverse complement strand
GTGTTATAGTTCATGTGATACAACAATTGTATTTACAGCTAGTGTTATAGTTTATGTGATACAACAATTGTATCTAGAGCTAGTGCTATAGTTCATGTGATACAACAATTGTGTCTACAGCTAGTGTTATAGTTCATGTGATACAACAATTGTATCTAGAGCTTGTGTTATAGTTCATGTGATACAACAATTGTATTTACAGCTAGTGTTATAGTTTATGTGATACAACAATTGTATCTACAGCTAGTGTTATAGTTCATGTGATACAACAATTGTATCGACAACTAGTGTTATACTTTATGTGATACAACAATTGCATACATTATCTACATACAAGAAGATGTATGTCTGTGTAGGATATTAACCTACATACTAGAAGATGTACATCTGTGTAGGATATTAACCTACATACTAGAAGATGTACATCTGTGTAGGATATTAACCTACATACTAGAAGATGTACATCTATGTAGGATATTAACCTACATACTAGAAGATGTACATCTGTGTAGGATATTAACCTACATACTAGAAGATGTACATCTGTGTAGGATATTAACCTACATACTAGAAGATGTACATCTGTGTAGGATATTAATCTACATACTAGAAGATATACATATGTGTAGGATATTAACCTACATACTAGAAGATGTACATCTGTGTAGGATATTAACCTACATACTAGAAGATGTACATCTGTGTAGGATATTAACCTACATACTAGAAGATGTACATCTGTGTAGGATATTAATCTACATACTAGAAGATGTACATATGTGTAGGATATTAACCTACATACTAGAAGATGCATATCTGTATAGGATATTGTCCTACATACTAGAAAAGATCAAAATTAAATTATTATTCTTATATGCATATTTGTTAATCACTTTACAGATATATGGAGCTAAGTTTTTTTTAATGATTTGTCTATGTCTATTTTTCTATTTTCAAAGCTATTTTCAAAGTTTATCAGTGACATAAACTGGTTCATGACCTGATTCCACCTTGAATTTAAAGAAAAACTACTTGAGTTTAAGGTTGCATATTTTGTCAGATTTATCTATAAAATTATACAAATATTTTATAGTCACTGAATAAAAAATCTGAAACATAAAATATTTTTTAATTTGAAATTTGAAATACCTCCATTTTTGATAATCACTACTAGGGAAGCAAGACCTGCTTCCCATTCCGGAGCACTTGAGTATTAGGAAATACCTTCACATATGATTTAAAAACGTTATTTTTTCATCAAACATTGCTATATCATCTTATCATAATATCCTATTATTTATCCTATTATTTACAACCTGTGATTTGTCTATTCGTGTTACATGGTTTGATTATTTAATTATTTAATTATAAAACTAGAATAACTTATTCTTACTCATCTATTCCAAAATCCACAAGGTGTCCTCGTGGTCATGATTGCATGGTAGTTGGATTTATAAACTACCTATGCAATCAGTTCCTATCACTACTTATGTTGTACCGCTCATGTCGAGGTGTATTCGATACAACATTAGGTGATAAAGTTTGACATTGACACGCGACAGGTCGGTGATTTTCTCCGTGCACTCCGGTTTCCTCCACCAAAAAAAAACTGGCCGCCACGATTTAACTGAAATATTGTTGAAAGTGGCGATAAACACCATAATCAAAACCATAAACCAAACCAAACTCCACATGCCTTAGTGAAAACATAATACAGATACTATAATATCTTGTTTATAAACAGTTCGATTACCATCACATCTCTCAGTTACTTTCCTTTATTGAAATGTCGTAGTGTGAGCAAATGAGAGATCTGATTTTAATCAGAATGGTTTATAAATTGTCCTTAATTTGCAATAAAAAGATGATGATATAAAATATGGTGCCAATCATGTCTGATCGAATTTCTTTGATAATGAGTATGCAAGATCAAGCATAAAATTAAACATTATTAAACATTATTACAATTATTCGTGATTTAGTCTAGTATATAATCAAAGAATGGACTGGAGCATACAATGTGTTACATTTTTAAACAGTAAGTTTTACTTGTATTTGTTAATGTAGAAATACTTTAGAAAAAAATGGTTTTATAGTGTTATTGGATGAATATTAGTGAATGTTGCCCTAAACAGAATACTATATTGCACGAGTCTTAGAGGGAAATTCATATTGGACCGCAAGGGACAATACATATTTAGTGGTGTTGGTCTTATGATAAAATACAATTTGGAGCAAATTACAAAAAAGTGACTATTTGTATTTTTATTTAACGTAAATACATATCATCACCGTCCATATTTGCTTCTAAATGAGTTCTATTACTTTTTGCAAAGATATGCCCATCATAACATTATCTTTGAACAGACAAAAGTTGAAAAGAACAAACCTCACGATGTACTGACGAGTTCAATGAGGGATTATTTTTTATTCTAACATGACCTCACTCTTTGCCTTTGTTAAAAAAAACCAGAATTATTTCTTCGTATAATCTCATTAGCACCTGCGTCGATGCATGCGACTGACTTTCTCGTCGTAAATGTATATGTTGATGTCAGGTGATTATAATTATATAATGAAATAATTAAATAAAATTATTTACACTGTTGCTAATGTTTTAATAACACCTATATTCAATGACATTAATCAATAAAATCAATAAATAAATATAAATAAATGAATAATAAATATGTAATGTGTAATTCCACGTGCACACACAAACACAATATCAATGTTACGGCTGTTCCATCAATTAGATTTTCCGATCGTAAAAGCACATGTTCATGATTCATCGTCTTCTTACATACATTTTTGTAAAACAATGGAGGACAACGACATGAACGTATCATCGTTAAAAATTGGAGCAAACGTAGAACATACAGGCTTCCATTACAAGATTATTGACCATCAGAAACCACCCAATTATGTCAGTCAATACTTGATCCAGTCATTGAATAATGGTCACATCATAAAAGTGCTGAGGCACGAAATTTTCCTCCTGGATTCATGCAGTTCCAACAAATACCAATAGCTCATTTGATCTTGAAGAACTATCACAATCAGACACAGAAATTTTGGAGCTAAATTTGGAACAACTGCTTCAAGAATCTGATACATGTAATAATTCAGCACATGCAGCCAATACTATTCCATCAGTAACCATTCTGCCATCAACTTCCAGCTTCACGGCGACTCCCACTGCAACAGAATTAGATACTATATCAGAGGCAAGAACAGAAAACACAACGGATAAGCAGACAGCATGGGGAATGAAACTATTTCGAGGTACTAAAATAAAACTATCCAAACATAGGTGGATAACCTATTGAGCATGTGTTTATTTTTTAGGCTATTTTGACCAAAATGTAGCCATCCATATATTTCAACAAAGAAAAATGTAATAAAAAAAGTCTGGAGCTACCACTGACATACTGTTTCACATAAACATTTTTTTTCCAAAAGTAGACTTTTGTATTGGTAGATTTTGTCATTATAATTGATCAATAATACAAAAAAAAAGTTAGAAAATGAAGTCATCACATACTTTTGAACTTATTTCTTGTTGGATTCTATCGGACACTGAAGCCTACATGTATTGGGAAATTTAAAAAAGTTCCTATATATGATCAGCCAAAACCATATTTTACAAAAATATATTGTGAAGTCATTTAATTAAGAAATAATTCATGGAAACCAGAGTTTGTATATAGTTTCAAATATGGGTAGCATTACTTTTGTAAATATTTTATCCCGAGCGATAGCGAGGGATAAAATGCAAAAAAAAAAAAAATCTTGCCCATGTTAAAACGTGATACAAACCCTGGCATCCATGAATTATTTCAATTTTAATACGAAATATCAAACTTATTTTTTGAAGTGGAAGTCGGTAATGGAAATGCATTTCATAACACAATTCACTAACCTTCATCTTTACTGTTGTTTTTCTTTTAAGTATAAATAGATTGTGATGTTAAAATTTCAGAAGTCAAAGTTCATTAATGGGTGTCTATGATCATCAACGAGTTAGACCAAATCCGTATTTAGACCATATCCGTATCAAATGAAGAAGAGGATCATTTTGAAAGGAATATTTAAAAATTTGTCTTCCCAAGACATTTTGAAAAACGACAGTTTACTATAAATACCAAGTATTGAATAAAGTTCATTTAATCCAAATTCATACAATGGGTCATTTGAAGAGTGAGTTGAAATAATCATACAAGAAGGGACGTTAATCTATAAAATTGATACCGTTAGTTCTAAATTAAAATTATATTAGTGGTCAGAATACGCATATGGTCGGACCATATGAGTATACATAATGTACATTGTACAGATTTGGTCCGGACCATATGTTTATGGATTTGGTTTGGAACATGAATACATAAATTCACTAGGGAATGATGTTTGTATTTTGTTCGTCAATACGCTTGAGCGAGTTAAAATATATCGTGAGTTTTATCATTGTTTTATAGCAAATGAAGGATGTCATGTTATGATACTTTTTTAGTAAGTGCCTAAAGATCTATTCTATTCAACACTTGACCACACAAATCAAAACGCGTCCAGCTTCGTAAATTACAGAAAAGGGTGCACTTAACTCGCAGCTACAAGTGATAAAGTTTACCAGCTGCTTGCGCATGGTCAGTGGTTCTCTACGTATACTCCGGCTTCCTCTACCAATAAAACTGGTCGCCATGATATAGCTGAAATATTGTTGAAAGTGGCGTTAAAACACAAAAAAAAAAAAAAAAATATCACATTACAAATCAAAACACAATGCAATTTAAATAACATTTCCATTTCCGCGTGGCTGAGTGAAAAGGGCTTTAGTGCTGATTTTGAGGAAGAAGATGTTATCATATTAAATGAAAGATTACGTTCGTTTTATGGCTCCTTACAGACCAGACGAGGCATTGATTATTGAAAATCTGCCCTTGTTGGAATTCGTGCTGCAATTTCTCGCCATTTGACCAGTCCGCCATATAATCGGCAAATAAGTTTGATGAATGACCGTGCGTTTATGACGTCCAACCATGTCATGAAAGGCCTTATTAAAATTTTAAAGAGAGAGGGGAAAGATGTTTCTGAGCATAAAAAGGCCATTTCCGAAGGCGATATAAAGAAATTGTATGCTAGTAGTGTTTTTAACATCGACAAACCAGAAACTCTACAACACAAAGTTTTTTGGGACATAATGCTCAACTTTGGACGCAGGCGGCAAGAAGGACTTCATGCTCTTCACAAAAATTCGTATGCAAAATTCAAGGATGACAAGAATATGAGCTATTATAAAATGACTTATAATGAAAACAATAAAACCCACCATGGGATCAACCCTAGGGAAAATGATCAGGAAATCCGTATGTACGAAAAACCAGGCGATGTAAACTACTGTGCATTATCGAGCTTAGATTTATACATAAGCAAACTGAGCCCCGACCACAACTGCCTCTTTCAGCAACCACGTCAATATCCAACACAAACTTGTTGGTATGCCGCACAGCCCATGGGCAAAAATAAGCTTTCGGGTATGATGGCCAAGATTTCTTTGCAGGCGGGGCTATCACGGCGTTACACAAATCACTGCATCAAAGCAACTGTAGCTACTGGGTTGAAACGTGCATGCGTTGATGCATTATCTAGTATGTCCGTCACAGGACACAGAAATGTAAAATCTTTGGAAAGTTATATTGAAGGGCCATCTGATCAACAGAGACGATCACTATCAGCAACACTTCAGAGCTTTGCCGATGAAGAAATTTCATCATATGATAATAACAAACATCATACCTGTACTGTTGTTTCCGAATCCGAAGCTATCTTGCCATTGCCAACCACTGTCCGTCCAGTTGCATCATCTTCCTCACAGGAATTCGAAATGCACATGATATCTCGTCAGGCCGGTGAACACTGTCAAATAGCTAATGTCAACACTACAGTCTCTAGAAATCCGTTGTCCGACATGAATCTCTTTGCACATGCCAATATTACTGGTGGTACATTCACAATTAATGTCATGAATAAAGAATAACTTTAGACTATCCCCTACAACGTTCACTGTCAGCTGAGCTGAGTTAATGGCCGCCATTGTTATTGATTTCGTTGATGTGTTGAACTTGTTCCTAATGACCTACATTTTAATGCACACTTCATTTATTGTTCACTGTTATATTTTCGTAAAATCTGCTTAGTAAATATTTTTTCTTATCTCTTAATTTTTTTTTTCATTTATGCCTTCCAATTTAATCTACGGGCGTACACTTTGTTGAATTCGACGGGGTGGTAAACATAACAGCCATATACACTGTGTACGACCTTGCTCGCATACCTTTTAAAAATTACCGCCTTTCTCATCAAAGTCTATTACCGTATTTGTACTATTAGACATGTCAAAATCGAAATAATTCATGGAAGCCAGAATGTGTCAACCCATGTTAAAACTCACAACACATTCTGGCTTCCATGAATTATTTCTTAAATATTCTTAAGAACATAGAGTGTAAATGAAAATGTATTTGGCATAAAGCAGAGTTGTGATATATGGAGATACATAGAATCTAATGCCGTGGGAGGACAAGATAGGGAAATCTCCGACACCTGAGGGTAAGATTTCATTCGTTCTCTTACGAGGCTTGCTTTTGTTTACATTCCCTTGAGCTTTTTCCCGCAATTTTTGTTTCCCATTGCTGAAGTAAATATTCGATTTATCCATATGCATCCGTGTCTTGTCAGTATTTTAAATGTATTTCATAATAAAATACAATGTATTTAATAAATATATTATAAATGTTTACTACAACAGCGATAAATACCTGTAAAAAAATAGTTGAATTTGGTCAAAGGGGGGTAATTTGTTTATTTACGTTAGTTACTAACAAGGGAGAACACTCTATTATTTACTCAAATTAAACAAACATTCACTTGAATAGAGGCGAAAACAAAAATTAGTCAAACACGGTGACAAGTGCACGATAGTTAAATCGTTAGCTAGCAGAATAGTATCCATAAATTAATTTAAAAATACTTTTTGATGAGAATACAGTTTGAACCTTGATGAATAGATATGAACACATTTTTTCCGGGAAAAAGTGCGTGATTTATTACTTGTCTTCAGTCTATTAGGGGGAGGGGTATATGACAAAAATATCTTCCTCCGATAAAAATAGGAACTGGCTTATCTTTTTAGTGAGAAACTATTTTCTACCAAAAAGTATAAATGTCTCATTTATCCAAGTTAAACTCATTGAAGACCAGCATTTAACATATAATTAAGATATGTTATATGTCAATAAATCTTATTTCCCATGTGAGCAATTCAGGTTCATGTCATTTTCTAGGTATTTGATCTCTTTTGGTAGCCGCAGTTACGGACATCCCAAGATGGAGGATGCAGATTCAGGTAAGAATTAATATTATCGTTTTTGTGAAAATAATGGATTATTCATTGGTATTTCATGTTTTAATTGACGTATCATAAAATATGAAACTAGAATACAAAGAAGCTCTTTCGTAGTATAATCGCTAAATGAAGAAATCAGCCGTTGAAAAAAACGGGGTGATGTGGGTAACTGAAGCAGATAATTTATCGCTGATGTCCGTAACTTGAAACATTGATGTTTATCTTATTTCTCAACGAGACAATAGTTCAGCAGGCTTTGAAATTCACTTTTTAATGAAATAACAGTCTATTTATCGTGATACTTGTAAATCGGAAGCTAGAATATTCTTGAAAGTCTTTACAAATAGTCGAGACTAGTCAATATCAACATGCACTCGACCATTGGACACTTCGTTAATTGTCGAGTTCACAATTCTTTTTTTCTATATAGCCAGAAGCATGTCTGGTGGACAAATACCGGTAGACGAAACCTTGGTTGTGGTAAGTAACAACAGTTTTGAAAATGACTCACATTGCTGGATACCGGGTTTGACTACAGCGAATGTTTCCTTGTGATAATGAAATACGTCTGCAATTATTTTAAATTTATCTTTTGGTAGATCTACAGCAAGGCAAGGATTTACATAGTATACTATATAAATCCTTGAGCAAGGTTAAATATTTCTAAATAGATTTTGAGACGATTTTGCACATGTGTATTCGTGGGTATTGTTTTTACAGACGTACATGTTTGTACATGTGTATTCGCGGGTATTGTTTTTACAGACGTACATGTTTGTACATGTGGATTCGCGGGTATTGTTTTTACAGACGTACATGTTTGTTCATGTGTATTCGTGGGTATTGTTTTTACAGACGTACATGTTTGTACATGTGTATTTGCGGGTATTGTTTTTATAGACGTACATGTTTGTACATGTGTATTCGCGGGTTTTGTTTTTACAGGTTTCTTTTACCACGCAATCAATTACGTCAGTATCGTTTTTCAATTGTTCTTCGTGGATGAATCTTCTCTCAGGTCAAAATATTTGTTTCTATTAAATTCTGGGGACATTTTTTATTACAAAGAAAACATACTCCCACCACCTAAAAGTAAAAATTAAGAATATAGTAATATTGTTTTTTTTCAAGGGAGATAATAGTACTCAAGTTATGCACAACATTCATGAATTATGGACATGTGTTTAGTCCTTTAGTGAGTGAGTGAGTGAGTGAGCGATTGTTATGTAACGCCAACTCAGCAATTTTTCAGCTATGTTATGGCGAGAACAGGTTAATTTTCAATGAGATGATGATGAGGTCGCTTTGTTCTAGACCAACACGCTGAGTTGGATTTTTATAGTGCTAGCTCACTGAAACAACAGTCCGCGGGTAAACATGTCGCTTCACTAAGACACACTATTCTGATTCTGAGCCAACCAGTCTCTGCTGGTTCTCCTTAATGTTGCGTGCGTAGCGGAGAAGCAACAAATACCAATTTCATAGTCTTTGGTTTGACCCGACTGGGGCTTGAACCCACGATCTACCGCACTCGAGGCGAGCACGCTAACCATTATCCCACCGATGCGGTTGGCCGTAATTGACAAAATGTGGTTACTGTTCAAACGTGTAAATAAAATACAAGTATTGATTTTTATTACAAATTTTCATATGCCTATTACCGTCAGCTTCAACCTCCGTATTACACAGTAACCTCACAACCAAAACCACTGCCAGCCCCGGACCCACTTGAGGCCTGCAGCGTCCACTGCGCACGTCGCTACAATTTTTTAAATAAACAACTTTTAATCCAGGGGCATTGGTACCGGGTCTAGGGGGAAATCCCTCCACTTCGAAAAGTAGGGATTGCGCAAAACTGTTTTTTACTATTTTTTGCATATATGGCTGAATTTTCATGATGAAAGCAAAACATGTTAATTTACAAAGAGATTGGAATTCTTTATATTTGTTTGTTTTGTGTTTTGTTTGTCTGCCAGTTTTGAAAGCTTGTCTACTTCCTCTTTACTAAAGCTGGCTCCCTCACTTTCCGGTCTACTTCTAAAGTTTGATCTTCGCCTCTGTAACCCTTTGCTACGCCACTGCATATGCATATCTGACTGGTTGAATTTTCAAGATTTGAAAGTCGAAATTGTTAGATTTAAAAATCGAAACTTTGACATTGAATTTCTTTTCAGAATGTCCATATTTTATAATACGCCTTCGTAGGTAGTAGATTTCATCGCGTTATGACTTTAATTCTAACATAACCTCCTTCTTTCGCTATGTTAACAAACGAGCGAGTTATCCATTCGGTATAATCTCATTAGCACATGCGCCTGTTGATGTGACTGACTTTTCCATTGGCAATATACAATTACGGCCCTCTGTGTATGGAAATATCCAGATTTGTCAACCTGAGGGGAAAACAACCCCCGGAGGATTGACAAATCTGGATGTTTCTCTACACAGTCTTTTTCGTGTCTTGACGTCTGAACAAATCGGCAGGCGACTTCCGGTGTTTACGATATTACTGTGACAACGTCAGCATATCATAGTCGTAGATGCGGTAGATTATAAGTAATTGTAATATGGAGACACCAAGGAAACCGCTGAATAAATACTGGTGTTCGTTACCCTACTATCTGTCTTATATAAGAAATATATTCATAAAGGCAGATCGTTTTCCTTTGATGATGCTGACAACCGCAAATAAAGAAAGAAAACAAATTTAATTTTAAAGGAGTATTTGCCTCTGCGTTGAAGTCTTTGATTTAAATAACATAATTTAATTGATATCTGTCTTTTACAGAAAATGTTAAGACTTTTTTAGCTTGAGGATCGAACATTAAAACGGCACATATCGATTGGAGTTTTTGTTGTGTACATTGACACCGGAAGTTCAGTGCGAGTAGTTCCATCGAAATCACGTGATCTGGTGGACGAAAATAACAAAATTTTGACGGAATGGAAATGATTCGAAACAACCGTATTGTTTTATTATATTTTTGCCATTGTTTTATAGGTTATCTCCCTTGTGGGGGAAAATTGGGTTGTTCGGCGGGGAACAATAAGGTTGTTTCCCGGCAGCCAAAATTTTTGCCAATGTTTAATAGGTTATCTCCCTTGTGGGGGAACATTGGGTTGTTCGGCGGGGAACAATATGGCTGTTTCCCGGCAGCGCAAATTTTGGCAAAACATCTCAATTATTTTATTATCACATGACTTATTTAATCCAATCAAAATCTATCATATAGATTAAATTATAATAATATACAATTACGGCCCTCTGTGTAGGGAAACCTCCAGATTTGTTAACCTGAGGGGAAGTTGTTTTCCCGAGGGCTTGCCCGTGGGAAAACAACCACCCGAGGGTTGACACATCTGGATGTTTCCCTACATAGAGGGCCGTAATTGTTTTATTATATTTTTGCCAATGTTTTATAGGTTATCTCCCTTGAGGGGGAAATTTGATTTTTCGGCGGGGAACAATATACAATTATGGCC
>MJUT01062384.1:129143-150314 GCA_002080005.1 Gigantidas platifrons | reverse complement strand
TTATTGGTGGGGATGGTCTGTCACGGTATTACATCATGATTGGTGGGGATGGTCTGTCACGGTATCACATCATGATTGGTGGGGATGGTCTGTCACGGTATCACATTATTATTGGTGGGGATGGTCTGTCACGGTATCACATCATTATTGGTGGGGATGGTCTGTCACGGTATCACATCATGATTGGTGGGGATGGTCTGTCACGGTATTACATCATGATTGGTGGGGATGGTCTGTCACGGTATTACATCATGATTGGTGGGGATGGTCTGTCATGGTATCACACCATGATCACTTTCCAAATAAAATGCTTGGCCTATTTCCATAAAAGGTTTTTAAAATACTACATTCTCTCAGATTTCTGTAATCTGTAAATCTTATAATTGAATTTTCCTTGCATAAATCCACCCATTTACATTTTTGTCAGCCAAATTTTCACAAGAATTAAGGACAGTCAAACTAACAAGGGTCTCAAATAGTAGCATCACACACTTTTACCCAAAGAAATGTAAACGACTGACAATACCATACCAAACGGAAGAAGCTATTCCTTCCACAGATAGATATTTCTTCCAAGGAGTCCGAGTTCATTTGCAGTAACATAAACGCAATGTTTGCGAAAACGATCATTTATTCAACAAAACCATATATATCATTAACAAATAGAGTTACACAAATGGTTATACGATAATTGAAAGTTGAATAAATGACAATGATCTGCAAAGGTGGCGAATAAAAACCGCCAAAAATCACCATAATTGTCATGGGGATACCCCACCCGAGGACTCTTTAGAGAAAGAAATCATTAACATACAAAACAAAAATTCACACAAAATTACACAGTAGAGCAAGCCCTGTTGACCTCTACTATTATTAAGTAAACAAAATTAAGTGTAGAGCAAGTCCTGTTGACCTTTACAACATAAATAATATGTTATTTTCTTATAAGCAGATATGTAGGATACGCAAAATGATGAACATGACAAAGAACACAAAAACAATAAATATGAAGTAAAAAAGACAGAGAAAGCCCTGTTGACTTCTATCGTGAATTACAAAATCACAAACTACAATACACAACAGCTGATAGAGCAAGCCATGTTGACCTCTACCAGACATTGAAAAATCAATACAAAGATTGCAGAAACATTATTCTTGATAGAGTAAACCCTGTTGACATCTATCATAAGGCATTTGCATATATACGTGATAAAACATGAACAAAATGTATCAGACTAAATAATGCACAAATAAGTAGAGCAAGCCTTGTTGACCTCTACTCTTTCAACCCTTAGAAATTGTTCATTCTGATATAATTGTTGACCGCATTGGATTTCCATCTACCTATACTTTGAATAACAGATGAAGAAATCCCTTTTGCTGCTGCACTTGTTGCAGCCCCAATTCTGAAACTATTTCCTTGTAAACGTCAGGGTTCAAACCAATAAATGGTAAAAGTAACTTAAGAGAGGAATTGAAGTAATAGTAAGAGACTGGGGATCCACATGGAAATTGAAACAATGGACCTGATCTATGTTTTGACACAGTCAAGTAATTTAACATAGCTGTAACAGGACAAAGCACATTACTAGCATTTCTTACAATTGATATAGTTATAGGCTGCAAGACACTGTGTTTGTAATAAGTTATAGATAACGTCATGCCAGCTACAACACCGTTTTCATATTGAAAATGTATATCTGAAACCTGCAACACCTTATTTTTACCAATTTCATTTTTAACAGCCATCTCGCCAATGCGAAGAAAACAATAAAATGCCAAAGACATCATAGCTCTCAGCAACATTTGATTATAAGGACACTGTATTATTACAGGAATAGCTCCAAGCAATTTGGACAATATATCCTTTGTAATTGGCAATCTAGTATCACATGAGCTTTTTAGATTTTGTGCACCCTTGATAATCTTCCTAATAAAAAATGAATTAGTGGGATCATAAAAAAATTTAGTTTATGAACATAACTAATAGCTGAAACATAAGAAGTTATGGTGGATGGCTGATAATTCTGCACAAAAAGAAAAGAAATGAAATGTGCAACCATAAAACAGGTAGATGGGAAAATACCTGTACAAGGAAAATGTTGATAACAAAATTGTTCGTAAGTTTTCAGCATCCTGATATATGATGTCATTGTTGTAGCGGACAGTGAGGCTTGTAATAATCGACTTGTTACAGATTCAAGAGATGATCTGGTAACAATACTGGATTTTGATTTATCCAAGGAGCTATGTGATGTGCCTCCTGAAAAGAGAAACGAGACAACAAGTCACAAACCACGTTCGTCTTTCCTGCAATATGTTTTGCTCTAAAATGGACATTGAATTTCAAAGATGCCAAAACTAATTTCATTAAAATTTTGTCCTGTGATGTTCTTTTATTTATGATAGCTTCTACTGCCTGATAGTCTGTAAAAAATAAAACTTTATGGTTAGTTACAGTATGCCCCCAAATTTCCATTGCCAATGCTATGGGAAATAACCCTTTCACTGTTATGTTTAAATCTTTCATTTCAGGAGGCCATTCACCGGCAAACCACTTGTTGCCAAAAACAGCTGCATACCCGCCATGTACACCAGCAGCATCAGAATACATTTTTAATGTATCTGATGAAATCGAGTTTTTAAAAAGAAAACAATATTTGCCATTAAAATTATTAATAAACTCATGCCATGCCCTTAAATCTGCCCTAGCTTCTGCATTAAGAGTTATTCGGTAACGAGGACATGTATGGCCAACAATCAAATCAAACAGCCTTCTCAAAAATGTTCGACCAGGGATGATGACAATGCATGCAAAATTTAATAAACCTAAAAGAGACTGCAGTTCACGCAAAGCAACTTTTCTCTTTACTTTAAATTCATTTAGCAATCATATAATTTTTTCAATATTATCTCTTGGTAAACGGGCTACCATAGCTTTTGAATCAATTTCAATTCCATAAATCGTGAGACATATAGTTGGCCTTTGTGTTTTTTCTGATTTTATGGGAACACCTAAAGTATCTGCTAGTGCCAATAATGTATTCAATGCCACAGAGCATTCATTTGAATCGGCTTTCCCTACAAAGAAAATGTGAAATTCCTTTTATACCAAAGTTCGTAAATAAAATCCACTCAACGGCTGTTGAAAAATTCTCAAAAAACTGACAAGATGCCGAAGCTCCCATAGGCAATGCTGCGTCATGGTAAAATTGACCCTTCCAATGAAAGCATAATAAATGATATTCAGATGTATGTATTGGAATGAGGCGGAATGCATCTTGTATATCAGCTTTGCTCATTAAACTATTGTAGCCATACCATGTACAAGGTTAATAACAGTTTCAATATTTTGATATGACACAGCTGTAAATTCAGGTGGTGTCCAAGAGTTAACAGAATCCCCTTTTGGATATGAAAGGTCATGAATTAGACGAAAAGAACCACTTTCTTTTTTGGAACCAGACCTAAAGGAGAACAAATAAAGTTATTAAATGGGGGTTCCTTAAGTGGGCCCTTGATCCTTCCTTTTTGAATTTCTTTATTAATTTTTTGAGTAACCACTTCGGGATTGCCAGTAGCACTTTTATGGTTTTTGGGAAATTTAACTACATTTTTATCTAAAGATGAATTAATTTTGAAACCTGATGTAAAGCCCTGAACCAAATTGTTTTTCAAATTACTGTCGTACCCTTCAAGAAAAGGTGCCAGCTGGTTTACTTTTACTGGTGTTGGCAGACTTGCCATTATTTGAAATCCATTCTCTGCAAGTGACAGTGGCTTGCTTTTTTGCGCACTGTACACACATGTTTAAGTCTGCAGAAACTGATGTTTGAACATCCCCCTGTTTTACAGTAGGCCCAGCAATAACCAATGGGAAATGGATTGTGTTGTTGCTGAGCCCGCTTTTGAAAGGGAGAGCTTCCAACGTGTTTGCCAGTTCTGTTATTGATTGACGTTTGACTGGAACTGTTTTCATAGAAAGCTGTACGCCAAAGATCATCATTAATAACAACCCAGTCAAAACGCATCATTTTGCGTACCCTGTGGAATGTTTCGTCATAAGACCTAGCAATATTGAACCCAAATTGCTTAGACATAGCTCTATCATTGTAGGCATATTTAATTAATGACAATATTGATTCGGGGTATTTAATATAATACAAAGACATAAATATGTCAAATGCTGCTGTCCACTGGTGGATGGTTAGAAACTGTTTCGGCTTTGAATTTGTAGATATTTTCACAGCACGCATTTTAAACAACACATCAACATCATCTTCCTCATTAAAATTTGGCAATAGTGAAATAAGTTCAACATAATTGTCCGCCCATATTTCTTTTTTAACTTTTTCACTGATGTTAAACCCAAGTGGGAGAGTGTTTTTAATAAGATACATTGCGGTATTACCCAAGGGACTAGTATCAATACTTAAAGTAGGAACCTCTTCTGCTGGTGACATGACTGGCCTGTAGTTTAGTAACTGTGGATCTGTTGACATAGGCGGAATTAAGAAGCCGGACACTTGTTGTTGAAGTCTAGAATGTGGTAAAGTTGAAGATATAGATGTAGTTACACTTGTTGATGTTTGCTGAAATCCGGATTGTAATAAAGTTGACGGCATGGATGAAGTTACACTTGTGCTTGGTGGCACAAACACTGTTGATAAACTGTCATTCGACACCGGTTGTCCATTACCACTGACTATCTGCCATGCTGCACCTTTAAGCTGCGTTATCATTGAAGCAGCAGTCTGATCAGCAGATGGTGTGGCATATGTAACTGATTCAGATACTCGATGTAAGTCAGTTGTAGCTTCTGAAACTGTTATATTCAAATCATTAGCACTCGGTACTTGTACACGTGACTGTGTTCAGACCCTAGTTCTTCTTGCTGGTGGCCTTGAAGACCTTATTTCCCCTGTGTCCGTGACATCCGTCAAATCTAGGGGTGGGGGTGCTTTCCTCCGAACCCTTGCTCTTTGTTTTGGCATCTTACAAAATAGACACACAAAAAAAACGAAATAACCAATATCTAAATACTGTCAATCAACAACTAATGCATTAAGGTAAAAATGTATAAATTGATATGAAATAAGAACCTGTCATGTAGTTACAATGTGTGTTCTTGACACTAAAGTATATTGTATAAACCTGAAACTGTATATAATGAACAGTGAAACCATGCATGATGCAAACCATGTTGAATAAAAATGAATGCATGTACAATGTAAACCATGTAGTTGTACGCAATGTACAGTAAAACAATACATGATGTAACTCATCTTGAATAAAATGTACATATGTACAATGCATTAACCATGTAACTGAAACACCATGTACAGTGAAAATGTGCATGATGCAACCGAGTTGAATAAATTAAATGTACACTGTACAACCATGTAATATGTGTAAACCATGGTATTGTACATAATATACAGTATAACCGTGCATAATGTAAACTATGTTGAATAAATTGTAATGGATGTACAATGTACATTTTGTGTAACCATAATACTGTACAAAATACAGTGAAAACATGCATGGTGTAAACAATGTTGAATAAATTGATGGCAGTAACACAACCAGCTTGCATATTTTAGTTGTGCCAACCATAAAAATATCAGTTTGTTTACTTGAAGGTGAGATGTATGCATATACAATATGAATCTTAGTCGATGCATTAAAAATACGACTGTATTCAGTTTATAAACACTGATAAATAATTCACAAATTTATACGAGTGAGAAAGAAAGTGTAGCATATATCTATGTAGACTTGCACGTCGCATTATCAGTTACAGTAAATAATATAGGCGTTCAATGAAATAATGATGTGAGATGTATGTGTGTAAGTTACTTTAATATTGCTTTATCGTACAAATCAGGAAGAACAGACGCCTTGACCATGTGAAGTTACATACGATTTGAACTGCTAACCGCTGCTCTTACGCTTTTAGCGTATATTTCCATTCCAAGGTTATTCAGATGCGCCTTTGTCTGACAATAGCGAAGATGTATTTTTCCACAGACCTCTGTGTTTCCAGAACGTAACACAATCTCTGGTGGCTAATGTCGTGTGTAATTGGTTGTTTACTTTGTGTACTTTGTTATTGTAATCGACACCAGATCTTTCGGAATACATCGGCAACAATTGCCCTACAATCACGTGATTAACCTGATACCATGTGATTATGTAATCGGCAAATGACGTTATGTCCCTCACCAATTGTTCAGGGTTTTGTTCATCCGTTAAATCGTTGCCGCCCAATTGTAGAAAAACTGTGTTTGGTTTAAAAGAATTAAATATCTGCATAAATTCTCCTTTCTGTATACATTTCCGTCCTGTACGTAAAGTTCCTCCCTCTAGACCACAAAATTCAACCTGAATTTCTGTACCATCCAACCCTAAGTTATACCATACAAATCCGCGGTTTTCATACAAAAACGAATCTAACCTGTAAAACAAAAGAATGACCAAAATGAAAACCCGATGAACCATTGTACACAAAAAGGAGAAATACGCTTGAAACTGTTTCAAATGGCCTATACCTTCTGGGTAAATCTGCAGCTTTCCAACAAAAAAACTACTTCCACTAATTTCTCTGGAATATGTGATATTTAGAATTTTAGACTTAAATGTTTTGATAGAAAATGGCATCTGTCAGCATCCAAACGCACTTGAAAAGTTACCTAGTAAACGCACATGCGGCTAATTTGTAAGCGCTTGACCAGGATTGGTCAATACAATAATTATTGACCAATCACAATTAATATTTACCCTGATCACTCGATGAGCATGCCGTCCTTGACAACATGATCATAATTGTATTATGTACTGAAAATTAATCTATAATTAATGAAAAAAATTCACAAAATTTGCTGCCAAAAATATGTTGATCTACAATAAATTAACTTTCATTATTAAAGAGTTGTCGTTAAGGAGAGAATAAGAACAATAACAGCACTTTATAAACAATAGTTTACTTTAATACAAACTGTTTATAAGGTAATAAAAGAGAAAACGAACATTGCGTTTTAATATATTTTGTCAATCAAATATTTCTGTTAATGAATAAAACTTATGTTTAGTCTAGGTTACCTACGCACACATATTTCGTAACAGAAATTAATCATATATATTTACTATATGTGGTACATGTGAACATGGAAATGTATATCATATAAACACATTGACCATTTTAAAACCTCGTACACTTCTAAAGCTAAAATCAAAACAGATGGCTGTGAACGGATATAGTAGTAGACATATATATAAATATGTTTTACATATATATATAAAGTTTGTCATCCATCAACTAACTGATTGCATTCTTAAACTGTTATTATTTCTTTTCCAATAGGCTAGCCATCCTCATGACAGTCTCTGATAGGGCATGGACCATTTTGTTCAGATCATCCAGTTTATTCTCCTGACCTTTCGTTATGTTTCCCAATTTTTCTTCTATTTCCTCCACTGTCATTGTTTTATTTTTTCTTAAGTTCATAATGGTATTTTCTTTCTCGGTTATTTCGTCTTTCAATATTTCAATTTTCTTCGAGAGTTCCTCCTTGTCTTCCATCGTTGCTTTACTGTGTTGTTGTTGAAGTAAATCGATTTTAAGGCGTAAGCGATTACTTTCTTCAATGGCTTCCCTCACTTTCCGCTCTTTCTCTACGATCTCTTCCTCTCTTTTGCGTATGTCATTTGATTTGACTTTAACCTCATTTTCTAGAACATTTTTAGTTCTGGTCAGTTCTCCCATTTCTTTTTCAACAAATAAGAGATCTTCTTCTCTTTTCTTTATCTGATTTTCTAGAGACAATTTTTCTTCTCTGAATTCTTCTTTTTGGTCCTCTATTACCTTACGATAATGGTCGACAAGTTTATTTTTTTCATCTGTCAAACTTTGAAGATATCTTTCTTTTTCTTCCAGAATGCTTTGCAAACTACTTATTTCATTTTTCAATTTTGCAATCAATATTTCATTCTCCAACAATTTTCTGCGCATTGCATGATAATTTACCTAGATCAAGTAAAATAAAATGAATAAACAGCTATGAAAGACATATTGATATTCTCGATATAAAGTATTAAGTCGAATCTTAAATACATATCAACTGTAGACAAACCAGAAGTACAAAAGTTAAAAGGGATTTTCATTGAAATGAATGGACCGGATCCGGATACAAAAACAAAACCAGAAAAAGTATAGACACAAAATAAAATAAAAGGGAAACAATAATTCGGAAGACGAGAAGTCCCATAAAAATTAGGAATGTTGTTTTCTTTGAGAACAACTTGAATGAATTTTACATAATAAAAGTACAATGTGCAAACTCAAATTGTCATATTGTGTACTTATAACATTTTACATCCAGGTATTAGTGTCACAAATACCGACGTTGAAATATTTGATAACAGAATGTAAAACTCCTGTATAAAGGTTAGAAAGTTTGGGAGAGATAAAATAGCTCAGAGCCTGTCTTGGCTTATTACCGGTAGCAATATATTTATATTTATATTTATATTGTTTTTACCACGGGTTAGCACTTTATGACGAATAGTGTACCACGAGCGGGGCTAGTCTGAACACGATGAAGAACGAGAGAGACGAAATGAAGGAATCATTATTGGAACTAAAGTGTGGATCGATAATATACAATCTGGTATTTACTGAGGGAAACACCGCATGAGAATACAGAGGAAATGCTAGTGTTTTCTTAGGACAAGAAATCGAACATTTGATAGAATTCGATAGTGTCCACCGTTTTGGTCAGAGAAACCCAGAAAATGAAAACATACGGGGAAATAGGTTATCCGACCCACAGACCGATTGTTGCTCGCTTTATCACAAACTGAAGGGGAAACCGTTTGGAATACACCAATAGTTCCCTCTAGATATAGAGCACAAGCTGAAATAGCTATACCCAGTGATGAAAAACGCCCGATATAATGGCAACTTCACAAGGATGGTGCGTGACAAAGTTTATATAAACAATAGTGTGCATACTCCAAAAGTGTTAGAATTTAGTAAGCGTCTTTCAGATATCCATTGCACAATATCATTTTTTATAGATCATGTTAAACAATATCAGTGTATGAGGTCATCGTCAAATAGCTGACGAAACACTAAACATGCAGGTGGGAAAATTTAAATAAAATGCCCTTTTTCTTGAAAATCTAGAATTAGAGCTTATGATTGACTTATGTGAATAATCTCAGTTCGAAAAACATTCCACAAGCTGAACTTGATGTTACAGTACGATAATACGGCAGAGAGCGGTCATGTACTTATTGTAAGAAGAAGAAGAAGAAGAAGAAGAAGAAGAAGAAGAAAAGAAGAAGAAGAAGATGATGATTGCATTGAAAAGCTTCGTAAACTTTTTTGATAACTTTAGCTGAACAACTTTTGGAATTAAGAGATCGAGAAACATAAAAGAGAAACAGAGTAACAGAGTAAAGTAAATGTTTCTTAAAAAAATGGTTCGGAATAAACCGTAAGTTTGTTAGACAAAATCATAGCCAACGAAAGAGTAGACACAAGAGAAAATAACAGAAACTTCAAAATCGGAGATGAAAAAGACAGAAAAAGAGAATAAAAGAGTGCTCGACGCAAGCATCGTTAATCATAGGAATGAAATGAGGCAAAAGATGAAAGAATTAAGGAACAATAGTAGATAATATTAGAAAATATGCAATCTAGGTTGTCGTAAGAAGCAACCAAATATTTCTATTAGCTCATTTTGAATTGAATGAAACTCCTGATAGCATAGAAAATGATTATGATCTCCTGAGTATAGAACTTTATTTTATAAATACCCTAATATAGAAATAAATGGACAAATTACAGCGGATGAGATATCAAAGTCTGTTAAAGATTTAAAAATCGAGAAAACATGTTACCATGATAATATAATTAATGAATATATAAAATCATCAGCATATTTGATGATACCAATGTATGTTAAATTGTTCAATTGTATATTAGTACCGGGTACATGGTTATCAGGAAATATTATACCCATATTCAAAAACAAGGGAAAAAATAGTGATCATAAACATTATAGACTAATTTCTATTTTGAGCTGTCTAGGGAAACTTTTTACGTCGATACTTAATAAAAGATTGAATGCTGACTCCGATGAATTTGTGTTGATCAACGAAAGCCAAGTAGGTTTTAGACATGAATACTTAACAAATGAAAATATAATTTCTTTGCACTCATTATTTGAACTTTTAACCTTGAAAAAAAAATTTGCTGTGTATTCATGGATTTTGATAAAAGCCTTCGATACTGTTTGGAGAGAGGGTTTATGGTGTAAATTACTCATGAATCAGATTATTGGAAAATGCACAATGTTATAATTAATATGTATCGTAATGTGAAAATAAGAATTATGTATAATAATGAATTTTCCGAAGTTAAATCCTATTTCTTTTCTATTTTCTTTATACTTAGATGATTTGGAAAGATTTTAGAAAATAATGATGTAACTTTATCTGATGAATTAGAAGTACGTTATCATGCTACAATATTTTTGATTATGCATGCTGAAGATACTGTTCTTTTGACAGTCTGCAAGTAATCTACAGAATATGCTGAATATATTCCGGGATTATACAAAAAGAGGTCTCTTTTGGAAATTTACTTAGTCGTTTCCGTACCTCTTATAACAGACTACCCATTGAAATCGGTGGCAAAATATAAATCAAGAGAATAGAGTATGTAATTTGTGTCAGAGTAGAGAGTTTGAGGACGAATATCATTATTTATTCGAATGCACTGAAATTACCATGACAGAGCCAGGTGGATTCCTCAAAAATGCAGATGTAGAGACAAATACTGTAAATTAATGTGTCTTATTGTGTTTAAATTCTGTGGTTGAGCTAAGTAAATTATATAAAGTCATTAGAATAGTTAATGGTAAAGTGTGTCCTTAGGTAGCTATTGATTTATTTACTTCCTTTCGGAAACTGTTGTAAATATGTTTGTATTATTGATATTTATCTCTTTGCCATGTAATTTTGCTATGAGAATAAAGGTATATACATATATCAAATCAGTTCTAACTCTGAACTTGCAAATCAGATGGGAAGATCTTACCCTTCCGTTGTAGATCAGTAATAACTGTTGTGCCATATCGATATTGTTTGTATCTCCCAGTATATCAATGAAAGTCTTAAAAGGTTGAAGATCATTTTTATTGCAATGATCAGTTATTATGGTCAATAGATGTCCAAATTTCTGGTCTGATACTTTCTTATCGCCGAGTGAATTTCTTTCAGCTTCGGGTATTGTCTTAGAAGCAATAAATTTCTGCACCACACCATCTAACTTTACTACCTTTGCTTTCAGGTCTTTAACAAACTGCTTCGAAAATAATGTATGTCCGCAATCTCTTTCCGAAAGATGCCCCTCAATGTCTAAAATGTGAGCACTTACTAAGTGATAAATTGTAAAATAAGAAAAATTATTGAAGTCTAAAGTTTCTAAATAATGTAATTGTCGTTATCAAAGCTACGGTTCACCTTCCTTGGTAATATATGACCTTAGACGATTGAAGTTTAAAGTTTCTAAATAATGTATTTTCTTTTTCAAAGCTACGGTTCACCTTCCTTGGTAATAGATGGCCTTAGCCGATTTTAACTATCATGTTTATGGCATTTTGTTTCCTTCCTCCCAAATACTTTTAAATAATTTGACTTTCCCATCTTTCGATGTTGAGCGTACCTGATAAAGGTTACTCCAGAAACGAGTCGTGTGAATTAAATTAGATATCTACGTTTTTATCGTTAGGATTAGATATTGGTATGATCTCTTTTTTTTATGTGGGGATGCAGTAACATCTAAGATCAACGTCCGATGTTATAGTTCAAGAACAATTTTGGGATGTTCCGAATGTCTAAAAAGATATATCTGATGTGAGTAAACATCAAATCACGTTTCTTTGTAGATGTTAATGGATTACCAGGTGAATAAACATAATTATCTATGAAAATCAATAATCTGCATAAACGTATTGATTTTAATCTAATGAAAACAAAAAATACAATAGTGTCAGAACAAATTACCACGGATATGTTCAACTAGTCGTAAGCATAATCACGTCCTGTCCTATTTTATGACTTATCACATGATTTTATTTGGAATTACACGACGGGTGCAACTAGTGAAACAGGAGCTGAATATCATTCCGGAACACTCGAGTTCACTCACGTATGTAAGTGGAGATGGTTTTGCTCTATATTATCGACTATTGTTTGCCTTTCTTCTATTCGTCATTGTGTTGTATCTCATTATTCGACTTATGGCTTCTGACTAGCACTTTGAGATCTTCAAACGTTTTGTTTATTTATGATGTAATGCAGATTTACACTCTTCTCTTGTTTACCAAGACAAAGCATGATATGAACAAAACGTGTACAATAAATCTGTATCAAGGTATACCAAACTACATACTCAATCACATGTAAAAGAATGAGATTGTATAATTACATTGTACCAGTAACTTTTATCATACTCACCAGCAGTTGCCATAGCCACAGCTTGGTACTATTATAGGTTATTAATGTTTCAACGTAGTGTAAACTGAAACAGAAAGTGTGAAATGTTACTACAACAGAAATAATACTTAAATAATATAATGTTAATACTATAACTGTTTTACATTGATAACAGATACATGTGTACCAGACAAAGTTGATGTTGTCGCTTAACAGGATGATTTATCGTTATTTGGTATACTAATGAATGGGGCGAATAAATATTAGTGTTACTTAAGCGATTTTTCTGGTATCTCTTTCACATGTTTTACCTGTTGAGCTCTTGTAATATAGTTTTAAATCAGTTCACATTCTGTTGGCAGAAAATATTTAAAAAAAACGACAAACAATGGATAACACTATAATGTTCTTATTTAGTTTGAAATATAACAGTTCTTGTATTAATCTATTTCTTCTGTAGGAGAAACACAAAATTCATATAATGTCTTTTATGTGTATTTTCAAGGCATAGCTTTGTGTTACATAACTTCACGTTTCTAAGGTGCATACACATATACCTTGCACTAATATAGTATACTGGTATAAGTGTATATGTTGAAAAATAGGAAATTCACCAGCGGCATATTATTTCTTTGTTTTTCAGGTTTCAAAAAGAATTTAATTTCTTTCTAATTTATCTAAATATCAAGACTTCAAATCATTAAAGAACTAATATTAATGATAACATCCTTTGCGAAACAAAATCTTGATTGGCACGATACACACAGAAACTGTTAAATGATTACTCTAAAAGGGGAGTTACTGGGTCAATGGTTTCTGGTGGCTTAGTTATAGTCATCACTTCGAACGTTTTCCGTACCTTTATGGAATATATGTGTCACTGTTGTAATCATAAAAGAAACGCCACGGGTGCCGTGCCACTAGTGGAGCAGCAACTGCTTATCCTTCCGGACCAGACTGAGTTCACCCCTGGTTTTTAATGAGGTTTCCTTCTTCTCAATCTTTAGTTTTCTTTGTGATGTTATGTAGATCATTGTTTGACTCTTTATCCCTTTTCATCTTGTCATTGTATTGTCTGTCATTGTATTGTCTGGCATTGTATGGTCTGTCATTGTATTGTCTGGCATTATATTGTCTGGCATTGTAGTGTATGTATTGTCTGGCATTCATGTTACTGATCTGTTTACCTCTGTGTATTGTATGGCATTGCATTGTCTGGCATTCATTGTACTGCTCTGTTTACCTCTGTGTATTGTTTGGCATTCATGTTACTGCTCTGTTTACCTCTGTGTATTGTATGGCATTGTATTGTCTTGCATTACACCACTTATTTCCTCAGTAATCGATTACATATGATTATTTGTAATCATAAAATTTTATGATTACTGGTTACATGTGATTACTCATAAAAATGTAATCGATTACAGATGTTTACGATTACTGATTACGATTACCCCACCCCTGCTGTTCTCTTCACACTTTTCTTAATATCAAATTAAGGTATCAGAACATTAAATGGACAAAAACACTCATGCAAAAATTATAATGTATCGACTAAATCATCCTTGAGATTTGTCTTTCTTTCTTAAGATTTAATCTTTTATTTCATCACACAAGAAGATTTAACTGAGCATTACGTTATTTGTTCATATTAGATCCGATATAAAACTTAAAAAACACTTTTTCCTTACTTTTCAAACTCTTATATCACTGCTAAATATGAATATACATACCGTCAAAGTGTCATAAAAATCCCAACTATTACATGTATCGTGCTAGATTTCTTTTTAAAACAACTTTAAATATATATATATTTTTTTTAATACTGAATCGATTGAAGTTCTGCGCAATAGGAAATATAAAGGAATTATAGATAGTCAAATGTAAATATTAAAATCAATATAAATGTCATTTCTGGTACTTGTACCCTAGTTATAATTGCATGAACGTATTTAAAAACATCAAGAATTTGATCATATTGGATGAGATAAGATATGTTTTACTTGATAAATGTATGGCTAGGTATATATGAGATTCCCGTTATAATTTATAAGAGGAAAGAAAGAAGGTTAAACCTCCTGTTTGATGAATATATAGCATGGTCTAGGAGTGGATAATGCGAAAAAATAGCTGATGACGGATGATAAAAATCTCGACAAAATATCCTTGGTCATTGCTTTCTGTCTTTTTGCTGCCTTTAAACCGAGATTCCACCGAGAAAAACACATAGAAGTAACAACAAACAAAAATTTCTTGCTTCGAGTTTTCCCTAAAAATGCATCTTAAACAAATGAATTGATTGGTAATGTCCGCAAACTACACTTTTTCAAAAATATTTTTTACGGAAAATCGGTAATGCGTTGGTCTTCACACACCACATTGTCTCCATGTTTTAGTACGGATTCAAACCTGAAATGTTCAAAGCTTAATTTTAATGTGGTTTTTTTTACATTTTGTTAGCAAAGAAAAATTTAAAACATGTATATAGTATTAGAGTGACATGAAAATACAGTGCTAAAGCTTTACATATGTTAATATGATATACCCATTCCTAATACAGCCTATACATGATATGACTGTGTTTACTAAAGGATACCACATATACAGATAGGTCTGATTCATACCTGAAACCTACTTCTCAAAATTGAATGTGAGTGGGGATTAAGAACGAAAAATAACTTTACGACAAAAGAGATGATCTTAATTTACCCATTGTGAACTTTCCATTTATATGTAGCAACATTCCAGCAGCGCCTGCATATGTGGTATATATTTCTTAGTTTATACGATATTCCAGAACTTGTGATTCCTATCAGGATTTCCTTGATAGAGGGTTGCTACTAACAAGGCAGCTACTGTACCAAGGCGTCCTCTTGGTTAAGCTATACGGTTGCCACCATGACATGGTTGACCGTTATGGAATATCTGTGTCACACATGACCACGGATATGTTCCACTTGTCGTAAACATTTCTCGGTCCTTTCCTCGTTCATGCCTTATCACCGGGTGTGTGGCTAAAGGAAGACGACGGGTGCCACTAGTGGAGCAGGAACTGCTACCCTTCCGGAGCACCTGGGTTCACCCCCATGTCTTTAGTTGGGTTCGTGTTATTCGATATTTTGTATGATGTTTATGTTTTGTAGCTTCGATTTACGGATTCTGATTATCCCTTTGGTATCTTCAAACTCTTCTTACAGTTTTTTCTATGGAAGATGAAGATATAATGTATACAGGTATATGTATACATGTACACCAGATCAATGAAGTCACCAGTTAAAGCAAATGAATAACTGAATGACATTTCCATATTCAGTTAACAATGAAACGGAAATGTGGTGTGTTTCATAAGCATATTAAAGACGCACCATTTAACTTATAATTCGGGGGGTGGGGGGTGTTTCAGTGTCGGATTTACCTAGAAGCAAAAGTAGCATGTGCTACAGGTTCCCCATTTTCGGGTCCCCGCACATAATACTTGCAAGCTGTACATCTGGTAAAATCGACATTTCGCGATATGACAACGTTATTGTTTATATGTCAGAAGAGTTGTATCTGTAATTAAATTACACTACCTTAATATCTGAGTAAATAATCTATGATATAATATTGATTGGTTTCTGTGGCTCACCTGACCCAAAGATGATGTGAGCTATTGTCATCATTTGATTTCAATTATCGTCGTTGTTGTAGTCTGTTGTCGTCCGTAAATTTTTACATTTTAATTTATTACTCACAAACCTCTGGTTCATTTCAAACCAACTTTGTAGACATATTACATGGGTAACCCTGGACATCACTAGGTAATTCCGTTTCATTTTGGGTATCCAAAATGATTGCTAGGACCAAATATGCTTTCAAGGTAGCTAAAATTTCAAGGTTCTTCTCTGAAACCACATATGGGATGGAAATGTTGCGCGGTATGAATGTTCCTTTTACGACCCTCTAGAAAGCTGGTGCTATATTTTTATATTTTTGTAGATCAAATTCCAAGATGGTCGACATTGAAATACATTAGACTATATGGGAAAATGAAAGAGATTTTTCTCGGAAACTAGATATTTGTTTGAACCCAAAATGAATATGAATAACCATTAAATGGTTCTATTCAAAAGTAACCCAAGATGGCCGCCATCGCAGGACACATTCAATATACAGACCCCTATGGAAAAAATATTTAAATTCTACTAAGCTACGCCATATGAATCATTTGAAAGCAAACTTGCATTGAATGTCCCTTTACTAAATGTGTATTTTGTGTAGATCGGAAATACAAGATGGCCGCTATCGATATACCAATTTCACATAGGAACCTATAGGACACTATATTAAATTTACACTCGTATTCTTATCGGAATCCACTGAATAATAAGTAAGTAAACACAAGCAAACTTTGGCGAGAATGTTCCTTGGATGCTTCATTTGAAAATACTTATTTTTGTGTTTACCAGAACAGATATTGAATTTTAAGTGACGTCATCTGAACGCTATGGACTTTAATGTAATCAATTTTGACATGTTAATGAACTTAAAAGTCTGAACAAGCAGCGTGCCAAATTTTAATGTAATGTAATGCATATTTCTGTATTTAAAATGATGTTGAAAATTTGAAGTAAATTATATTTTCTCACATGTTGCGTTTCTTTATTGGGAGATTATATTACATTTTCCGAATAATATAGATAACGAGATTTTAGGTCAATGGTGAAGGTCGCCCTTGACCTTTGACATTGAAACAATGTGTAAGTAGCATGCTGTGATGGGGTTTTTTGTGAAGACCAGATAAATGAGTTTGTCAAAACGTTAGATGAAGTTATTCTTTGGATAAACAAGCTAGCCAATGGTTAGGGGTTAGCCAATTGTTAATCTAACTGTTGCAAGCTCACCCATTGGCCCAAATCTATCAATCTGCCTCAATCAACTGGATAACGTTTTATCTATTATTGGTTGACTGCTAAAATAATAGATGATGTTGGCCGACGACACGCCAAGCAATGATTGTATCATTATTGAGATTTAGAATAAGATGATATAGAAATTAGGGAGTGATTTAGGTATAGAAATGAGTGTTAGGTATATCACAAAACGTATTGTGTCAGAACTCTGCCGACCACGACTACGGTCGTATGACATGCCTGCAGGATGTCAGGTACAATTGGCATTTATTGAACTAGTAGTCTAATAGTTGCTAGTGATATAATAGGTAGCATATATCTACTAATGTGTCCAGGGTCGTCATGGAAATATCTAGTTAAACTCTCCTTGCAAACTTCCTCGTGATTACATAAAATGGTCCTTAACTGATAAGACGGAAAATGAAAACAGCTTTTTTCAGATATTAAAATTAGCCGCAATGTTGTAACTTCGCCATGATTGGTCGACATTTCTTAAAATAAATTCATCTTAAATTGCGTCTAGCACACCATTGTATAGCTTAATTTTATTGTACCTTGTAGAAACCGGGAAGAAATATCAATACTAAATTCACTTTCGCTTTCTATGCCTACACAATTGCAATGTTGCTTTTCATTTTTTCCTTTCGGTTTCGCTTTCGTTTAACATTGTCTACTTTCATTTTAAACGGTAACAAAAGCCGGTATGTAAGTGATATCCAGCTAGCGACATATTTCATTTGAATGGCTTATTTATTCATTGGATATATTTACGTATTCTGAATTCCCTTTCGATATCTTCAAACTCTTCTTATGCTATGGACAGCATTATCCAAAGATTTGAGCAACCCACTCTAGGTCTCTATGTCATACCGTTTTCCTGTTTTTACCAACGTAACCCATAGAAATATCCCCTCCACTTATCTGTACTTTTTTTTAGATTAATAGTCGTCAATTTTCATAGTCGTCAATTGGCCATGTAATACGTCAATCATAAATCCACAATTGTGAACTACTACATTTAAAGAGAGGAGGCTTTTGTGCCCTTCCGAACTATTAGAATAATTAGACATTTAAACTAGGAATCGATTGGTGGAGATGGTCTGTCACGGTATCACATCATGATCACATTCCAGATAAAATTATTAGCCTAATTCTAGAAAAGGTTTTCAAAATACTACATTCTCTCAGATTTCTGTAATCTGTCAATTTCATAATTGAATTCTCCTTGAATGAATTCCCCCTTTACATTTATTCTTAAAGAGTTGTTGTTAATGAGAGAGTAAAAACAACAAGAACAGCACTTTATCAACAAAAATAACAGCACTTTACATATATATAAAGTTTGTCGTCCATTAACTAACTGATTGTATTCTTAAACTGTTATTTCTTTTCCTGTAGGTTAAACGCTCTCATGACAGCGTTCGTTAGGACATCGATCTTTTCATTCTGTTGTTTTATCATTGCCGCTTGATCATCGAACTTTTCGTTCATTTCATCCAGTTTTTTCTCCTGACCTTTCGTTATATTTCCGAATTCTTCTTCTATTTCGCCATGTGTCATTGTTTTATTTTTTCTTAAGTTCATAATGGTGTTTTCTTTCTCGACTATTTCGTTTTCCAATTTTTCAATTTTCTTAGACATTTCCCTGTCTTCCACCATTGCTTTACTCTGTTGTTGTTTAAGTGTATCGATTTCAATGCGTAAGCGATTACTCTCTTCAATGGCTTCCCACACTTCCCGCTCTTTCTCTACGATCTGTTTGTCTCTCTCGCGTATGACATTTGATTTTAGTTTAACCTCATTTTCTAAATCATTTTTATTTATGGTCAGTTCTCTCATTTCTCTTTCAGCAAATGAGAGATCTTCATCTTTCATCTTTATCTGTTTTTCTAGAGACAATTTTTCTTTTCTGAATGTTTCTTTTTGGTCGTCTGCTACCTTACGATAATGGTCGACAAGTTTGTTCTTTTCATCTGTCAAACTTTCAATATATCTTTCTTTTTCTTCCAGAATTATTTGCAAACGACTTATTTCATTTTTCAAATTTCTAACCAGTGATTTTTCCTTCGACAATCGACTGAGAGTTGCAACATACTTTACCTAGATCTAGTAAAATAAAATGAATAAAGGGTTATAAAAGACATATTGACACTCTCGATATAAAGTATTAAGTCGAATCTTAAAACAATCAACTGCAGACAAACTGCCAGTATAGAATTAATAAGGAGTTTTTATTGAAATGAATGGTACGGATACAAAAACAAAACTAGCAAAAGTATTATGTAAGACACAAAATAAAATAAAAGGAAAACAATAATTCGGAAGACGAGAAATCCCATAAAAATTGGGAATGTTGTTTTCTTTGAGAACAACTTGAATGAATTTTACCTAATAAAAGTACAATGTACAAACTCAAATGTGTTTATATTAGTACAAGTTTTGCGATTTATTTGTCATATTGTGTACTTATAACATTTTACATCCAGGTATTAGTGTCACAAATACCGATGTTGAAATATTTGATAACAGAATGGAAAAATTGCCGTATAAATGTTAGAAACTTTGCGAGAGACAAAATAGCTCCGAGCCTGTCTAGTAAATGTTTCTGAAAAACCATGGTTCGGAATAGACTGTAAGTTTGTTAGACAAAATCATAGCCAACGACAGAGTAGACAGAAGATAAAATAACAGAAACTTCAAAATCGGAGATGAAGAAGACAGAAAAAGAGAATAAAAGAGTGTTCGACGCAAGCATCGTTAATCATAGGAATGAAATGAGGCAAAAGATGAAAGAATTAAGGTGGAACAATAGTAAATAATATTGGAAAATATTCAATCTAGGTTGTCGTAAGAAGCAACCAAAAATTTCTATTAGCTCATTTTGAATTGAATGAAACTCCTGATAGCATAGATTACGATCTCTTGGATATAGAATTTCATTTTATTAATACTCCAATGTGGAAATAAATGGACAAATTACAGCGGATGAAATATCAGTCTTATTTAAAAATCGAGAAAACATATCACCATGATAATATAATTAATGAATACATAAAATCATCAGCATATTTGCTGATGCCAATTTATGTTAAATGTTCAATTGTATATTAGTACGGGTGCATGGCTATCAGGAAATATTATACCCATATTCAAAAACAAGGGAAATCTAGTGATCCTAAAAATTATAGACTAATTTCTATTTTGAGCTGTCTAGGGAAACTTTTTACGTCGAAATTTAATAAAAGATTGAATGCTGACTCCTACGAATTTGTGTTGATCAACGAAAGCCAAGTATGTTTTAGACATGAATGCTCAACAAATGAAAATATAATTTCTTTGCACTCATTATTTGAACTTTTAACCTTGAAAAAAAACTGTTCTGTGTATTAATGGATTTTGATAAAATCCTTCAATGCTGTTTGGAGAGAGGGTTTATGGTGTAAACTACACATGAATCAGATTATTAGTAAAATGCACAATGTTATAGTTAATATGTATCGTAATGTGAAATCAAGAATTATGTATAATAATGAAGTTTCCAAAGTATAAATGGTATCTCCTTTTCTATTTTCTTTATACTTAGATGATTTGGAAACATTTTAGACAATAATAATGTCACTTTATCTGATGAATTAGAAGTAGGTTATTATGTTACATTATGTTTGATTATGTATGCTGATGATGCTGCTCTTTTGGCAGTCTGCAAGTAATCTACAGAATATGCTGAATATATTCCAGGATTATACAAAAAGGGGTCTCTTTTGAAAATTTA
>MJUT01062384.1:100133-112968 GCA_002080005.1 Gigantidas platifrons | reverse complement strand
TAACCGTCTAACTCTTCCGGAGATGGCCAACGTTTCGCTCTTAAGTTCATTTATATTTTTAACCATTTTAGATTCCATGACTTCAATTTTCTTATCTATATTTGTTACTATCTTTAGTATCATATTTAATACTGCATTTGGATCCAGGCTGTCACTTTCAACTATCTTTCTACTTTCCGCAATGAGGGTTGATGTTTCATTCAAAGACATAACTCTGTTCTGATTGGCTGAATTTTTATTACGAATGAGTTCAAAAGTTCAGTTTTACTATCAAACCGTTACACTTTACTACGAGTCCAAAGTCCAATTTGATCTGGCTCGACGTGAACTGTTTTGATGTCGTTGTTATATGATGCCCCAGGGCAGTATAGGTGTGGTCACAATTAATATTTAATGTAAATTAATGCAAAAATGGGGTTTGGAACCTCTAAAGACAAAGTTTGTAGAGTAGATGAATAAAGAAAAGTATAATATTCACGTATGTCGAATTACAAGTCCATACATCAATTCCAACTATCCTAAATCTTTAAATATATCAGAGCGAAAAATTGGCTTCATCTTGTTTTGATCACGTGATCAAATAGCCACATGAAATAATCGTAATTAAAATCGAGGAATCATTAAATTTTGTTGTAAAAATTAAATTATAAGGAATATTTGAAATTGTTGAACAGGTTATACTTGCATAACCTGGTTTGGGTCAGTTTACGCTTTTTATATCGTATAATCTGTTCAACAATTTCAAATATTCCTTAAATATATATATACATGTACACCAGATCAATGAAGTTATCAGTTAAAGTAACTGAATGACATTTCCATATTCTGTAAATTCACTATGAAATCGAAATGTGGTCCGTTTCATAAACATATTACAGACCCGTCAATAAACTTTTAATTCGTCATGGTCTTGGACGTATGGTAGTTAGATTTACAACTATATATGCAATAAATACCTATCACCACTAAAAGTGTGACTTCGAATCCCACTCAGGCTGGGAGTACTCGATACAACATTATATGATAAAGTTTGCCAATGACTTGTGACAGGTCGGTGGTTTTCTCCGGGTACTCAGGTTTCCTACACCAATAAAACTGACCGCCACGATATAGCTGAAATATTGTTGAAAGTGGCGTTAAATACCATAAGCCAAACCAACCAGCCAACCAACCATAAGATATGACCTATGTAATATATTTAAAGGTAAAATTCACCTCTCAAAACAACAGAACGTTGACATTTTAATAAAACTTGAAATGAAAAGAAGAACATTCCTATGATTGAGAAACTATTCAGCATTCCCACGAGGTTTTCGAACTTGTATTGATTTCTTTCGAGAAACGAATGTCAGACTCTGTTATATTATAATGATTATATAATCAGTACAGGTGCCAATCTACGTTTCTATAGAAACGCATAATTACGTCAAATAATTTCGTATTTCTTACCCCCACAGTTGAAATAAATAACCAACTAGTAATTATATATAAATAATTAATATGTTAATTACCTGATGGAAAAAAGGTATAGAAACGAATACGTAAACTTTACAATGTATATTAGGAGACCCTCGGGAGGCACAGGTGTAACGAGTTCTTAATCAAATCATTGTTTGACTTCTTAATTAGTTAATTAATAATTAATTATTAGATAACAAGAAATACATTTGTCTTATTTTGTACATTTTTGGGGAGAAGGATGAATATTTTCTTGTGATATTTATTTTGAAGGATATGCCATTTAACAAAAGAAATTGTCTAACTGTACTTTTTGTGTTCGGTAAGTAACCATGAAATATACACATATTATTATATACAAGTGATTACATAGACAAAATGTATACATGGAACGATTCTTCGGTACGGATTCAAAAATTTACATTATGACAATATTTGTACCAATTAATCATGTAAAACCCATGTCAGCTGATGTTTTTTTTAAGAATTGTACTTAAAAAGACATTTTTTTTCTGTCAGTTTATTCCATTATTACTTATGTTATGAAACATTGTTACAATCGACATTGTGCATTTCTTTAAGTTATTAATATTAATATTATACTTTTAAATACGTTTATATTTTCCCTATTTGTTTTTGCTAGCCAATTGGTCCATATAACAGTATATAGACCGGACCCGGTCCATATAACGTCTTAGTCAAGAATCACCATTATGACGTCAAATTTATTTCCGGTTTCTCCAAGTCTTTATTTCAGGAGAAAATTGGTCTTGTTTTTGGAGGCGAAGTGTAATATAGCAAATCGTTCACGACACTTCGGGCCAAATGGCTGTTTATGGACCGGTCTGCCACCCACAAAATATTCAGCTTCACTTCGGTCCATATAATATTTCGTAGGTGATCTCCCCGTTCGTAAACTATCATATGGCCCTCAGTATCATGAACTATTTGTTAATTATTGCTTGATTAACAATTTACTTGTTTTAAACCGTTTGCATGAGAGAAACTAACGTTCAAACATTTGGTATTATAACAAGGATGCTGCTGTAGATATTTAGTCAGAATTCAGATGCAATCAAACATATTTTCTTGTAATACATTTGACTTTCTTCGGATATTACTTGTACATTATTTATTTTTTTTCAATTATTTTATTTTTATTTTTGAATTTCAGAGGGATATCTTAATATTTGTATCGTTTCAAGATTCCCAGATGCCTTCATAATCTCACAATCTCATTATGTACAAGCAGGGGGAATAAATTCTCTACTTTTACCATGCTGGACATTACAAACAAGTGTCATACGTTTATAATTTATTGTGATTTCTAGTAACTTAAAATAGCGGAAATCAAGTTGACACTAATATGTGCCCGGTGGTATACCTAACGCACACACCTTACATACAAATATATCGAGGACATGAGATATCATAAAAAAAAAAATAGGTAATTCAGTTTGAAATCGCGAATCAGAAAATAACAATTATGTTTTAATACAGAAGATTTATTTATGAGGTTTTCTATTAAATAAACTTCATCTTAAGGCGCCGTCGTGTTCGTGATCGTATGGTAGTTGGGTTTCTAACTACCTATGCAATCAGTGCCTATCACTACTAAGAGTGTGAGTTCGAATCCCGCTCAGGCGAGGTGTATTCGTTAGAGCATTATGTGATAAAGTTTGTCATTGACCTGCGGCAGGTGGTTGGTTTTCTCCGGGGAGTCCGGTTTCCTCCACTAATAAAATGACCGCCACGATATAACTGAAATATTGTTGAAAGTGGCGTTAAACACCATAACCCCCTCCATATGGCTTCACAGTTATAAATAAGTCAGTTATATATATCATTGCTCTACCTTTTTATAATCTCAGGGATCAAGATTTCCGAAGATTTTATTTTTATTTCAAATACTCTTACCAATAAAAGAAAATATCAAGGAAAGTAACTTACTTACAACAAAACGTTACAATAAACGTAATTCAATAATTCAAATCATCTCTATATATATGTTGGCGAATTAAGAAAAAAACTCATTGAATATTTATTTTTTTCTTTTAGTCATAAAGTATTGATGTTTAATTAATGGTTTATTTGTTATATGTTTATACATTTATAATTATATTGAATGGGGGGTCTTATGTTAGCTTGATTTTTATCATTTTGCAACAAAATGTCAATAATCTCTATTTTCGTGCTTTCATGATTACTTATTATACCATAAGTTTATGTTGTCGAACACTTAAGATATTCAAACATATACATATATCATATCATGAAGTTTTCCACCAAACGGTAAAAAGACAACTTCTTCATCTTCATAGATATAGTTATTAAACTCAATCTCCGAGTACTCAAAACGTTTTATGCTGTTGTATCATGTCGTCTCTGACCAAACTGTTATAAACAGATTGTATACCATTATATCATGGCGTCTCTCACACACGTTTGTAAACATCTTGCAGGCTGGGTTATATGTATATTTAGTCTATGCCACCACCTAATTCGTCTGCCAGTTCGCTACTCCGACAGTCCGATAATCCGACGAATCTTTTAAATAGACCTTGATAGTTGTCGAATGTTAGCGCCTCAGGTCGTGGATCACGTGTCATGGTTTAAAAAGGAAGAAAAAACACAAGATCACGCACACCATTCAACGTGTCATGTTGTAGAATGGAGTAATGAACATTTGCACTCTTTGCCGTCAGCACTCCCTGAATCCAATGTATTCTTGATTAGTTATTTAGATATTCGTATATAATACCAATGGTGGATACGGGGTTTATTGGTTGGAAAAGTTATATTTCTTGAAAATGTTTTCAAAATTGCGTGAAAATCGGCGAAAATTGAGCTTCAAATCCTCTTTAACACCCATTAAAAATTTCTGCATCCGCCGCGGCTGAATATGTCCTCTTAATTGAACGGTTCAAGTCGAAGGATTGAAATGCCAAATGATCGAAAAGTCTTCGGTAGCAAGACAGTCAAAAGACCTAAACAGGATAGCCATGATTGGCTGAGTTTACATGTTATCAAAGGGATGACAACCTTAGTTTTAATCATTATTACATTAATTAAGAACTGTAAATTGCAATAATAAGTATATTTAATTAACCAATGTCAGTGTCGAAACATTAGGTACTATTTATTATGATACTAAAGTCCATTCGACTAATGTTTACAATGTGTACATAACGGAGAAAACTGCCTTATCACAGTTGTATTAATTTCGCTTTAATTTGTTCAAGTCAATACATTTTTCACTTTGACTGCCATTATTAGGAGGAGAAGAAACAATAATGTCTTTTACATGCATTGCATTGTATATATAGATTCTCCTTCAGTTGCCCTTGGGTTACGATATTTCTCCACTCAAGAGAGTTAAATTAAAAATTTTAATCACAAGCCGTCAGGCGAGTGGTTAAATTTTTTTAATTTAACTTTCGAGGGTGGAGAAATATCGTAACCCACATGGGCAACTGAAGGAGAATTTGTTTCTCCCATTATTTAACACGAACCTTATTTCAAAATTTGATATTAATGCGTTTGAAATTAATGCAGGGAAATACACGAGACATTTTAATCCTCTAGAGGATTACAGATTTTTCCACCACTGATTCAGCGGGGTTAAAACGCCGTAATAATGGGAGAAAGCCCATTAACTATAACACCAACCACCAACCCCTCTCTCTCTCTCTCTCTCTCTCTCTCTCTCGCTCTCGCTCACTCTCTCTTTCCCTAATTCCTTTCTTCATTCTCTGTTCTTCTTCAATTTACACATATTAATGTAAGAAATATTCGCATGCATGCTCTATCAAATAATGTTGTAACTTATTGTATATAGTAGAAGACTTCATAATTTTGTTTAACTTGTGTCTTATCCTTTTTGCATATTTAAGCAAATAAAATATGTTTAAACTAAACCATAACACCAGTTTGTTTTTAAATTTCAGGACTCCTTTGCAACGTGTTTGCATTCAGATTCAAATACCATGAACACGATGATTTAGCTTTACCAGAAACAATAGATCCTATAGGATCACATGTTGTTATAGGGGATTTCCCACACTGGTGTCTGGGAAATATAGAGCAGTGTGTTGATGGCTTTTCTATCGACTTTTGGATAAAGCTTGAACAGAGGCCTGGAGATGCTCCGGACACCATAATCCTCTCTAATGGAGGGAAACTGTTTTACTCTGAGGGATTTTATCTTCTTCAAAAATTCGGAGACCAATACGAGGCTGGCGTTTCCAAAGGAGGCCAAAATTGGCGGGTTAATTTCAGACTTGTTGCAGATTTTTTCATTCATGTGTTTATCACATGGGATGAAATCTCAGGATTGACGACATTTGTAGATGAACAAGAATTTAAACAGGAACAGTATGGTGAAGTAGATTACGATGAAGATATCTTTGATACGTTTAATAAGTTCTTAGTTGGTATTGATATGAATGAAGAACCGATTTTGGAAGATGAATGGTTTGAAATACGCTCCATAGATTTCCACGACAGAGTCATTCCAAGAACAGGAAGCAACTTTCGTAAGTTTCCGTTACTTCTTTGTTTTCATCAGTTTTAAGTTGATTTTGATCTTTATCAGCATTTTAAGCATCCGTCACTAAAGTCAATTTTGATCTTTATCTGAATGCTTAACATCCGTCACTAAAGTTAGTCTTGATTTTATCTACAATTTTAACATCCGTCACTAAAGTTAATCTTGATCTTTATCTGAATTGTTAACATCCGTCACTTGCATTTTTGTAGATACCGATAATGAAAATATCTGGTTAGATAAATAGACAGATATAACATAATAGAAAAGAAGATACCTGACTCTTTCGGAGCATCTGGGTCTTTAGTGACGTTCGCGTTGTTCAATCGGTAGTTTTCTGTATCATTTTTTCTGTTTTCCTTGGCCATTGCTTTGTCTGTTCCTCGATTTACATCTTCTGATTACCCCTTTGGTATCTTCAAACTTTTCGTAAGAATCCTGGTAATTGGAATTCAGGTATGATGATACCAAAGTAGTAATTGGAACCCTACATTGCAGAAAGATAAAAATGCAGTGGTCAAAGGAAACTGCGAAAAGACAAGAAACGGCCAACAAAACAGTATACGGAAAACAAAAAATGAAGAAATAAAACTAAAACCGGTGTAGAATTCATAATATAATCATTCTACATTAGCTGTTATGAACATTTATGTTAATTTTTCAGTGCTTCAGTCTTATTTCTTCGTTTTGTTTTATATGTGTGTCTTATTTTTATTATAGAATTTGACCTTGTATACCTTGGATGTCATAACAGTCATATAGATTTACAGGCAATAATAATCAACGGCACAACTGCTAACGAAATAATACAGAAGTGTCGGGAAGCATGTAGTAGTCTCCAAGAACCAACATTCTCCCTTATTAAAGGCGACGACACGTGTGCTTGTAGCGGAAAGGATATTCTAGATAATGTTATATTTAGTAACAATACATGTGGCGATGACGAATGGCTAGTCTTCTTTGCTTCCGGAATTACAAAAGAACACCCCTATTTCATAGATTTGGCAGCTCAGCACTTAACAAGTAGAGACTACATCAAACCATCTGAGTCCGTCCTGATACAAATGACAACAAATCTACATGGTTTTGTACAATTTATTGTTGACATGGGCGACGGTATTAAAATCACTACTCTTGAGAGAGATATTTATCACTACTGGTACCAAGAAGGCAACTATAGTATATCAGCCACTGCCAAGATGGGGTCCATTACTGTTTCAGGAACGACATATGTTATTATTCAGGACGTCGACGAAGGAATTCCACCAGAGGCCGTACATATTTCCAGTTACCATTTTACCAGAAATCTGGTGGGAACATTTGATATTGTAGCTGCTAGTAACTACTCCACTGTATGTTCTGTAGACTTTGGTGACGGCTCTATGCCATATATAGTCACTTCATCGCCGGAGTTTGTTTCTGAACAAAATGTTGGCCATACATTTTTACAGCTTGGACTATATCATATTTCTGCTACTTGCAAGAACGCATACGGTGAACTGTCATACAACACGTTGTTTTTAGCCAAGAGCTTTGATCTAGTTTTTGAATATTTTCAAATTGGGCATATCTTTCAAATATCATATGCATCAGGAATAGATTATTCGGACAGTTTAGATATCATTCAGAATGATGTTAAGCCCATGCTATATAACGCTAATGATGGAAACGTTACATTACCATTGGCTCGTCCATATGAAAACCTTTTGTCGTTTGATGTTGGTGCAGAAACCATCCAAAAAAGAATATTTTATGTACAGTCCAAAGTAGAAACACCACAAATAATAATCGAGGAAGTAGCACGCGCGTGGAATCTGACGACGAATGTTTCCATTCTGGTGCCACCAGGATTTCAAATATTTATCAATTGTTCGTTCGGTTTGTCTGTGGATGAGATGTTTTATGTTTATGAAGCCAATGACACGGTCGTGTTAGAATTCATGATAGATTACACAAGTATAGGATATTATGACGTCACTGTAAACACATCCAATGATATCAGCTTTACCTCACACTCTGAACTTATTTCAGTTGAAGTTCCCATTGTTTCCATGGAAATAGAAACAGAAAATATATTTGACAAAACAATTCCTGTGTCACTGAATATAAGTTTGAATATGGGAGAAGATGGACCACAGAAGGTGAAGTTCAGGGTCGACCATGCTGATGGTAACGTAAAATACTATAATTACTTCAGTTCAACAAAAATGTTTACTCCATATATAAACGATTATATTTACAGCGACTGGGGAATATATAGAATCTGTGTAACAGCTATTAATGAGATAAGTAATGTTACAGCATGTACAAAGGTTCAAGTGGGTCAAAACATGACATATAATGACCTACAAACAAGTACAGATGCACGCGTGACTACGTATGAATATGCTGAGGTCATCATTACAAGCTCAGCAGGGTCTGATAGAACCTATGTTGTTGATTTTGGTGATGAATTCCCGTTTACTATTACCGATAAAGAGCTGGAATTAGGGGAGGTAACTTCAAAAGAATACGCTGGCTTTGACAACAATAATGATCCGTCGCCAAATAGCTCAGTACTTACTACAACAACTTTACCCACTGTCACCAACACTACGACAACCATTTTGCTTTTGACTACTGAGGCAAATATGGATGTTCGACCCAACAGCAGCGTAGATGGGATATACCATAGGTCAACTGCTAAACGTCTTACATCTGAAACAATTTCTGTTAAGCACATGTATCCCCGACCAGGCAGCTATCGGGTTAAAGTTACAATTCAAAATGAATTTTCTTTTGATACCAAACATTTGTGTCCCAGTATTATCGTTGACGACGCTGATATTAGTAACTGCGACAGACCAGAAGTGATTATCAATGGTATTGCATCTCCCGACAATAAATCTTATGAATATGAACGCGTACGGTCGGAGCAAATAGATATCGTAATTAATGCTTCCTCGACGTGTAATGATAGGTTCAGATATTCCTGGAAGATGACCATGCTACTCGGTGGTTATTATAAGACATTTGACAGCATATGTACTACCGATGTTGACACTAATATATTGCAGATTCCTGGAGTTTTCCTTGTCTTTGGAAAATATCGAATCGTTATCACGGTCTCACCAGTCAACTTTCCCCGAGCGACAACTGTAAAACAAATCGACCTACTTATAATTCCCTCACACCCGGTTGCTCATATTGCGGGTGATGATGACATGTGGTTTTTGACATTCGGCAGTACAACGATCGACTTTAAAGCATCGAGGGACCCAGATTTGAAAACAAATATTAGGAAAGGTCTTTCATATGACTTGTTTTGTATGCCAGATTCTTCTTTCATTGGTATTGAATTTGACGATCTTGAAACACTTAAAGGAAAATCAACTTTCGTTATAGACGCAATACTTTTTGGTGGTAAAACTAAAAACCCAGCACGATTCTACGACCATGCTAATTGTTTAGACATTGGTAAAAAGCTAAATGCTACAAACGACATATCTCTATCGGGCGGATTGTTGAATATGCCGTCCCGTCTTTTTTCTTCTGAGTCACCAACAAAACGATTTGTCTTGTATGTAACGAAAGGAGGCAGGACAAGCAAAACGAACAGAAAAATAGAATTGCGGGTATCAAATTCAACTGATGCTTTTAGTGAATTGGATGCGCTTTTGGCCAAGAAAGATGTTGCTGGAGTGTTAGCTGCAGTGAATATTATCTCTTCCGGTATAGATACCGATGTAAGTATTACTCTTTATAATATACATATACTTTTGATGAGATTCTGAATGAATGTTATTATTTAATTTAATTCTTTATTTGTTTCAAGAGGATTACATACAGCCAGAGGCTACTAGTAGCTCTCCTCAATGTTATTATTACGTGTTTATTCAAATCCAAACTAAGAATTATGCAAGAATATTATGTTTAGCAATACAATACAGGACATCGCCATCAGAAGAGATGTTTGGACACAGAATATCAGACAATTAAATGCAAAAACAACAAATAAAAGCCCGTACAGAAGAAACTAAAGTGTAATCGGGTCATCTCTTTTCTAGTGAATGAATGATTACTGTTTAACGCCAACTCGGCAGTTTTTCAGCTGTATCATGGCGAGAACAAGTTAATTTTCTATGAGATGATGATAATGACGTCCACTTTGTACTAGGCCAACATGCTTAGTTGTAATTTTGAATAGTGCTTGCTCACTGAAACAACAGTCCACGAATAGACATGTTGGCCCACTCGGACACCTTATCCTAAAGTCGAGCCAATTAGTCTTTGCTCTCTCTCTCTCTCTCTCTCCTTAATGCTGTGTGCTTAGTGGAGGAACAACAAATACAAAATGTATGGTCTTTGGTGAGACCCGATCGGGACTCGAACCCATTATCTACCACACTCGAGGCGAACTCGCTAACCATTACACTACCGATACGGTTTCTCCTATCTATATTTGACACCAGTCGTCGTAATATATCTTGTACCTCATGACAATTAGTATCTATACAAACAGTAAAGACACGATATTTATTAATGTATTACTTTAATTGTAAGGTGCTCATAAGTTGCTGTAATAAATAAAAAAAACAAATCCAGAAATATCTGTTTATGGAGAGTTTGTTTATTTTCAGGACAACAGCACATCAGCACAAGAAGAACTGTCTGAGGTTTGTTAAAAAGAACTGTCTTATTAAATTTTAATATTTCATTAAAACATAAAAGAAGAGTTTGAAGATACCAAAGGGTTAATCAGAATCCGTAAATCGAAGGAGAACAGACAACACAATGGTCAAAAGAAAAAGTATACAAGGATAAACAACGATCTACAAAACATATACCCTCACCACCCTTAATAAATGATTATATTTCTATTCACTGTTTATATTAATCGTTGTTCATAATATCGATGCACTTCTAGAAATTATATGTATCTTTATTCTACCGTCTTATCATAATAAAGCCTATGCTATATATAATCTATGTAATATGCAAACCCTCACATATATAACTTGGGGGGCAGCATTTCTGAACACTGAGTCTCAATCTTTAACTTTATGCATATTATATTTAATCTTCATGACACATAAGATGTCATATGTAAGAAGAAACAGCCGATGGGCTCATTATTTAGATATTAAATGGTACACAAGGCCCTCGGAGAACCTATGGTAACGATTAGTAGTATATTTTAAGACCAATCAGTTGCGTGTTAGAAATGCACTTTATTATGTACTACTTTAACATGTTTTACTATTTATATATTTTAATATTAACCGCAACGTTATAACTGAAATATTGTTTTGAAGGTGGCGTTATACACCATCAAACAAACAAACAAACAAACAAACATGTTTTACGATTTTCCCAGTTTTCCGGTTGTTGACTGATTTTGTCTGTTTGTATACTTATGAGTTTTGCCTTTCCCTTTGGAAGATTGTTCGGATTTCGGTAATTTTGTTATTACCCTTATTAATTAATCTTAGTTTTCTGTGCACAACAGCATGGTTTTCAATATTATTTTTATGTATTGTTTTTAACAGATGAAAGAAAAGTTGGTAAATTACGTGGATGAGGTAGCAGATAAGGTACAGAATGTTGGGCAATGTAAGATGGCTGCCAGTGCTGTTAACGGATTGACAGAAGGTGACATCAGTATGAAAACAAGGGTAACTAGAAATATACGATATAAAAAACTATTGAAACTAAGAATATATGAGTGAGTGAGTCAGCCAGTCAGTCAGACAGTAAGTGAGTGAGGATTTGATTGAATTTGATAACTAAAAATATGAGTGAGTGAGAATTTGATTGTATTTGATAACTAGAAATATGAGTAAGTGAGAATTTGATTGTATTTGATAACTAGAAATATTAGTAAGTGAGTGCATGTATGAGTGGGTTGATGAGTGAGTGAGTTGATTTAACTGTATTTTGCCTTTGTTCAATATAGTTTTCCTAAGCTAAAACACATTTTTCTGATAACAGTAGTTTACCTTTGTTTAATATAGTTTTCCTAAGCTAAAGCCCATGTTTCTGGTTTTGGCGTGCCAAAAGAATAGAAACACTGACACTTGAATTTAATATTACGAGTAAATGAAAGAACGTGTGTTCTCTGTATGATGGTATGATCGTATATTACGTCTTCTTATGTACATTGTTTATAGTTGAGAAACAAAGTAAAGTTTATAACCTATGTCATACGTTGTTTTGTGTTCTGAGCTTTGAACTTTGATATTACTATGTGAATCGTTGTATTTGACAGTCTAAAGGAAGCAATGCTATAGCGAAGACTGCATCCAGTATGTCGTCGAAATTTAGTGAGGAATCCATGGACACATTGACAGATGTAGCATCGGGTAAGTTAAGCCACGGGAATATAAGATATTTAGCGGTGACTGGTGTATTCAAAACGTAGGTATTAAACTCAGTACGCACGTTGAGTTTCTGGAACAACCCCCACCAGGTGACTCAATATAACAAATATTGGACAGCCAAATAATTTTAATAAGCTTGGGAGCAATTTAAACCAAAGGGCCTAAGCAGGATAGCCAAAATCGGATTTTAAAATGTGTCACACTAAACACTGGCATGTGTTCTATAGTATAGATTAGTGAGCACTGGCATGTGTTCTATAGTATAGATTAGTGAGCACTGGCATGTGTTCTATAGTATAGATTAGTAAGCACTGGCATGTGTTCTATAGTATAGATTAGTGAGCACTGGCATGTGTTCTATAGTATAGATTAGTAAGCACTGGCATGTGTTCTATAGTATAGATTAGTAAGCACTGGCATGTGTTCTATAGTATAGATTAGTGAGCACTGGCATGTGTTCTATAGTATAGAT
>MJUT01062384.1:76287-100126 GCA_002080005.1 Gigantidas platifrons | reverse complement strand
ACCTATGTCATACGTTGTTTTGTGTTCTGAGCTTTGAACTTTGATATTACTATGTGAATCGTTGTATTTGACAGTCTAAAGGAAGCAATGCTATAGCGAAGACTGCATCCAGTATGTCGTCGAAATTTAGTGAGGAATCTATGGACACATTGACAGATGTAGCATCGGGTAAGTTAAGCCACGGGAATATAAGATATTTAGCGATGACTGATGTATTCAAAACGTAGGTATTAAACTCAGTACGCACGTTGAGTTTCTGGAACAACCCCCACCAGGTGACTCAATATAAAAAATATTGGACAGCCAAATAATTTTAATAAGTTTGGGAGCAATTTAAACCAAAGGGCCTAAGCAGGATATCCAAAATCGGATTTTAAAATGTGTCACACTAAGCACTGGCATGTGTTCTATAGTATAGATTAGTGCAGTGAGGACATATTGGGGCTGGTTATTTTTGTTGTTGTAAGTAAATATTTTTATAATGGCTAGAAATATTCAAGGGCCATATAAATGGGCATAAATGAGATCGTGCACTATGCATGGGACACTGGCTACTGTATTCGCATATTCGATGCTGAAACAACATTGCATATTCTTTGAAAACAATATAATTGTATAACTTTAAATACATTTGAATATATGTTATTATGTCAAAATATGTGTAACACTGACGAAAAAACATAATCCACTGTTCCACTAATAGCACCTGTCCTGAACTCTCGTCAGTTGTAGGGATTCATTGTTAAGCAGCTTTTGTATATATTGCAGTTGGGCTAAATGGCATAAGTAATATGTTACCTAAAGAATCAGCTGACGATAAAGAGAAGGAAGCTAAAAGGAAAAAGAGACAAATGAAGCTAGAAGCTGATACTGATTCATCTCTTAAGGTATATTCATTTACATGTTTACTTTTTTTTCATAGAATTTGTATTCATATGTTGTAGAAAATTATCTTAATCATAATTTTGCAGCTTCATGAATGCGGAACCTGTAACGAGATGAGTATTTTATTTCACTTCACGTTTAGGTTGTTCCCGATAACATTAAGTTGACAACTAAGTGTACAAACAATGGTTCTTTTTATTTTACTTCGTGATTTTTCGGTTCTTTTATGTGTAGTAACTATAATAAGTTGGCCTTATTTTCATCCCACATTTAGATTGATCCCTGCAGTGTAGAAACTAAAGTCCCAACATTTGAAGGCGAAAACGAGGTAGTGATTGATGAAGCTGAGCAGGATGACTATGACAAGCTTCTCCTCAGATATGATCTGAAAAATTCTAAAGAACTGTTGTACTTCTATGATTGTCTCTACGATTTTCCCAAGGCTTTTAGGGGAGCAGTGCGGAAGTATGGAGAGATAATGTGGTTCCCCTTATCTCTACTGGACGTTGATAATGAACAGATATTCGCCAAATATTCAGTAGAGTGGGAACCGTTTGATGTAGATGAGTATATTAATACATACTGTATGAAGGAGATACAGAGATTAAACCAAGAAAAACTTGATGCAGTGAGTATTGCTATAAAACTGAATATTTCATTTAGCTTTTTAAAATATTACGCGTCTGTCTATTTAAATTCAAGGGGGGTATAATGACTGGAAATTGACAAGAAAAAATAATCGACAGATACACCGAAAAGCTCAGGAAAATTATTTTTCCTTTCAAATTTACTATTAAAACTTTTTTTTAATTTTAATTATTAATTATTGGGGGCTGGGGGTGTTACAATGATGGATTAATATTACGAATCGAATTGTTTTAAATACTTCGGTGTGAATATACCTACATACAAAACCTAACTGAGAATGTCTTTGACCAGATAATTGTGTGCACAAACTGAGCATTAACATGATTAATACTCATCGAATGGATATTGACAACGGAAAGCAAGAATAATCATGCATATTAGATATAGTTTTACATGGGTATCAAGTCAATATTTATGTGGAACATCATCATACATTACGTGCGCAGTTTATGCGTTACAGAGCATATAATATGTTTTCCAATGCGAAACTTGAGAAAATCATGAAGTGCATTAAGTCGAACACAAATGACTAATACAATCATGAGACCAGTTAAAACAGTTGTATGTTAAGAAGATGAACCACTAAATCCAAACATATGAATGATTATGTTTTTTTACTTTTTGTCAGTTAAAAGTTGCATCCAACTACACTTCTTCTTTACTTATGATAAAAAAAATGTATATTTGATATCAGTACTGAATGAAAGACAAATAGAATATTGATAATTATATTTATAAACTTTCAGGACAAAGATGTGGCACAGGCTAGTATGAATGCAATCGGTGACGTTTCTAATCTAATGCTGGGTAAAATGGAAGCGGCTCGTCGTAGGAGAAGACGAAGAGAGGCTATTGGGAATGGTACCGACCCAGGAGGAGATGATGATGACGATGATGTTGAAGATGTTGACCAGAGTATGACTATTTCAGCTGCTAGTGTGGCTGTACAGATGCAGAACATTGACCCAGATGCTGAAGGTTTGTCTATTGTACAGTCAATATAAAGGAGAGAAGATTAGGCTTACAACATTGATGTTAAAAATCCAAACACTACAATACGATTTATTTGTAGTATTGAGCATTATTTTATATAATTTAGGCCCTTTGATTTTCTTGCCCTCAAATATTTTTAAATTATTTTGGTTTCAAATAATTTGGGTTTCATCGTACCTGGTGCAGAGTATGCACTAAATTTGATCTTTACGTTTTCATTGCATTACTTGTTAAGGAGATTGAGTCATAGGCGGATCCACGTGTCTCTGTTAAAATCAAATACATGTATGACAATCTTATATTTGTAAGCATAAACACATAAATAAGCAGTGTTAGGTATATGCTGAACCGTTATTTATTTAATGGAAGTTTTAAACTGGTTTGTTGATTTATTATTTCAATAATTTCAGGTGAACAAGATATGGGTACAGATTCAGGGGGTGCTAAAATGGATTCCAGTTTGTTAAATAGTTTTGGAGGTGGAGGAGGATGCAGCGTGGGGGCTACAGTAAGTATAACCAATTAAACGAGGGAGAGAAAATAAACTCGTGAAACCTGATACCAAATCAACATCGTCGTACTTTTGAAAGTTTTATCTTGATACATGGAGTAAATTTTGAAGAAACGTAATTGAGATAGCATCGTACCATAATAACTAGATTGTAATATGATTTTCATAGCTTATTTGAGAAAGCCGAGGAACACACGAAACGTTCCATATCCAGGTAAACTATGGTTTATTTAGTTAGATTTTCATGAAAATCCGCATAAAATTTTCAGAACAAAAAACACGATTATTACATATTTAATTTGTGGAGAGAACTTATCAAAATGACAAAGACATTTCACTAATTATGTAAAATGTTGTATTGCACGAAATGGTTGCAGTTTTAAACTGTTTCGTGCAATAAAATATGTGTGACAATCTTCGTTTTGTTGGTCGATGGAATTGTTGACCATTACTGTTTAAACTTTCTTTTATAACTCTATACTTAATTTGTAACTGTTAATTAATACAATCTTGTTAATGTTGACCTGACGACATAGGATATATGGCATATCTACAAATAACACAGAGTTCAGAGGTAGGAGACAAAACTAATCCTTTTCGAAACAAACTTGCGAGAAAGGGGGAACTGTTAGTGTATCTGATGTAGGTTCTTCCAGAAACGTATCGTGCGCACCACTGAATTAGATCTCTATATATTTTTATTTTTATATGATACAGAAAAGAGATACATTGTATCAAAATTTTCTTAAATCTTAATGATAAAGTTGCTATTTAATTGATACACAGTATTTTACATAATCACGTGACTTTAATACTTCTAGGTTGTAGTCAATGAAGATAATCCTTACACCTTCAGTAACAAATCTGATTCTGCAGTAAAAACCCGAGTAGTGTCTATAGATCTGAGTAACCCTTGTACCGGAGAGAAAGCTGCTGTAGAAAATACTTCTAAACCTATAGTTGTGGAAATGGATGGTAAATATTGAAGTCACTATGTTGTTTTGTATAGATACTTAATCCATTGATAATGAAGAGGCATTTGTAATTGTGGTGGTATGGTAGATGATTGTGTATTTAGGCATTTGTAATCGTGGTGGTATGGTAGATGATTGTGTATTTAGGCATTTGTAATCGTGGTGGTATGGTAGATGATTGTGTATTGAGAAGAAGAGCTTGAAGATATCAAAGGGAGGTAATCAGAATCCGCAAGTCGAAGAGGGACAGACAACACAATGGCCAAAATAAAAAGGACAAAAGGATAAACAATGATCTACAAAACATACATATAAAACTACAAACAGTCCTATCTGTAGTGATGTCTACTCATAACAAATAATCCTAAACACAAATAAAATGAAACGTAGCATTAAAATGAAACTAATGTTTATTTATCAAGGATTGCATCCTTATATTATTTACTAAATGTTTTACAGGAAATCCGGATAAAATAGACTGTCCGATGGAATTCATATTATGCTTATCTCGAAAGACGTCAGGGCACGATCCCACAGAGTTTAATTACCATCCGGTACAGGTTGATACCAACGATTCTACCATACATTTCACGGTGTGGCCTGAAAGAGAAGGTGATCGCTTCAAACTCTACATCAAGTACGAAGATTATCCCAATGCTACCTACTACGACCACTCTGTCATCTTACCACATGATAAAGATGCCTTTAAACAGATTGATGAACGATTGTATCCAGAAAAGAGGAGATATTTACAGCATACTTACTTCCCTCCACAGAACTTAACTAGATTGAATGGAACGTATAGAATCGCTATCAAGTTACATGGTAAACATTTATAGTCAGTTATTATCAACTCTCGAAAGTATGAATGGACTCATTTTTTCTATAATTTACGGGATAATATAAGCTATTGTCTTAATTTACTAGACAACTTCATGAAATTCTTAACTTTTTCTTTTTCCTGGAATTGACTGCAGAAGTACTCTATAATATTGTCTTGATTTACTGAACGAATCATGAAATTCTTAACTTTGTCTTACATTACTTAGCTTTTTCTTCACAAACAACAGTACAAATACAAGAGTGAATGAATGAGTGATTGCTGTCTTACGCCATTTTTTCAGCTATATCATGGCGAGAACAAGTTAATTTTCAATGAAATGATGATGAGGTCCGCTTTGTACTAGACCAACACGCTTAACCTGGAACAGTCTACGGACACTTTATCCTGATTCCGAGCCAACCCGTCTTTACTGTTTCTCATTAATTCTGCGTGTTTAGCGGAGAAGCAAAAAATACCAATTTACAGTCCCACGATCTACGCACTCTAGGGCAGCACGATAATCATTACACCACTGATGCGGTCAACAACAGTACAAATACAAGACAAACCAGAACAACAATACGAACATTTTGCAAAACACATGAATTATTTTTCCCTATCTATAGTATAACCTGTATTACATTTCTACCTTCTATAATGACATTGATTAATGGATTAAATAGGTCAATTTAATTAGAATTGTTGAAAGTGGCGTTAAACACAAAAATTCATCATCGATTTAATTAGATATCTATAAATCAGCCATTTTCTCTGTTGTTCGTTTGGATATGACTTTACAAACCCCTTTATTAGTAGGGTACAACATCACATCTTACTAGTACATAGTATATATAAATAAACTATTAGGTTGTAGAAAACAGTTTTAAAAAATAGCAAGCTAAACTAAATAAAATCTTTCTAAAAGCAACAATTATGAAGTCATTAATGTCATTAGTGGAGATAGGAATGTTATAATGTTACATTCACATATTGCGATTGTGGGGGGTTTTTTTTAGAGAAGACAACAGTCAATTTTGAAGAGACAGAGGTGTGTCTTAATTATTCTACACAACTAATGATATCTGGATGTAAATTCTGGAGTGACGAAGATCAGGCATACAAAGGAGATGGACTTGTGGTGAGATATCACTTCCTATTAATTTCAATCAGTCAGTCATGAGTGAGTGAGTGAGTGAGTGAGTGAGTGAGTGAGCAATATCATGGTAATGACATGTTACTTTTGATGAGATGATTTTGGCGTTTGCTGTGTGCACGACCAACTCGCTTAGTTGATTTTTATGGTACTAGTTCACTATATCAACAGTCCGCTTGTAGCTGTAGACAATATCGCTCCGCTCACATATATTATATCAGAGAAGCCAAATATGACTTATATAGTCTGATGTGACCATTACACCACTTAAACCGTCCATTCATTAGAAGTTGATTTACTTTCTATTTATATTTATGTAGGCGTAATAGTACCCCCTCGATTATCAAATAGTAGAATTAATAAAAGTTGTTATACCTTGTTTTTGAATCCCTTAACATATAAAAAAAGTGATTGATGTCTATGTTGTAATGTATGTTATAATTAATTACTTAATTAATAGGAGCCGTCGTGGTCGTGATCGTATGGTAGTTAGATTTGCGAATACCTGTGCAATCAGTGGCTATCACCACTAACGTCAAGTGAGGTGCACTCGATACAACATTATGTGATCAAGTTTTTCAGTGACTTGCGTCAAGTCTTTGGTTTTCTGTGGGTACTTTGGTTTCCTCCGCCAATAAAAGAGACTGCCACGATATTACTAAAATATTGTTGAAAATGTTGTTAAACTCCCTAACCCTAACCCCTTACTTAATCAAATGTGCTTAAATCATAATCGTTTTGTCTCTGTTTGCTTTATCTTTGAATTTCTACTACTGCTGCTTATGCCTAACATACATTAATTTGATCTACAATACAACTATAAATAGCACAGATAATTATTTTGTGACTAGTAAAGCTATTACCATTTTGTAGGTATCCAACGAGACGACCATTTGGAAGACTAAGTGTCTATCAACTCATCTAACATCATTTGGAGGAGATTTTGCTGTGCCACCTAACACTATAGACTTTAACAATGTCTGGGCCAAGTTTGATCTCAATAACAACGCTGCAGTATTTTCTACTGTAGTTGCTCTGATTGGAATCTATATCATAATTGTCATATGGGGAAAACATATGGATAAGAAAGACTTGTTGAAGGTAAAATCATCCTTACATGTCAGTTTTATCTATGAATGTCCGGTTCTGTCAACAGTTCCTGGAAAACTTTGTTGTGAAATCCAATGAACACTGGGATGATATATATAAATATCAATAGGTGACGATTTGTCGAAAATTGCTTGAAAATTGAAAACACGACAAGGGAGAAAACGATATTTCGACGGTATTTATCAAAGGAAAAAGAATACTATTCAAATATTCAGCTCATAATATATAAACAAAATCATTCATAGTTTATTTCGTACCTTGATTTATGCAATCCTATATCTAAGCATATTTCTCCTCCTGCTACCAGTGAATTACTATATTGCTCCACTCTCGACAGATAAGTTTTCAAATTCTAAAGTTCTGGCAAAGGCACGAGCTTTAACATTTGCAAACTGTAAAATTTGGAAATAATCAGGAGTGGAGAAATATCGTAATCATGTGGTCGCTGAAGGAGAATATATATATACATCTCCAATAACTAACTGTCTTCTATCATTTTACTTAAAGATTAATTAGCATAGTATATTACTACTTTAAACATATTTTATTGTTCAAAAAGACAAAAGGATAAGACACAAGTTTAACAACTTAGACAGTTTTCTCCCATTACATATACTATTGTTGCATGTAATCACATATTTACTTGATAGTGGGGTGCCACACCATTAGAAGACAACCTACCTACAGATAATTATCACTACCAAATTACAGTCCAGACAGGGGTCCGGAAAAAGGCAGGGACAACCTCTAAAGTCAGCTTTGTTCTATCTGGTGAAAACATGGACTCTGGAGCTAGAAGATTATATGATGGGCACAGGAAGGTATTTAATAGCATATATTAGCCAATATTAATAGTATTGTTGATAACTGTTATTGGTTAAAAGCAAATAATATAACATCGGTATTTGAAGGAAAACTTTGACGTCCTCAATGCAGTTATATTTAGCAAATCATGTTTACAGGAAAATACTTTTTATAAATTGCAACTACAAAAAAAAACCCACACATTTTCCATTGAAAGGTTGTTATTTCCACTTTGTCCAACAGTCTTACAAAACTATAAATAGTATTTAAATAATTTTTAATTTTATGCTAATTTCTGATTTGTTTTATATCTCAGTTGTGTTATTTTGTATTTAGTATGCATCTTATATATACACTGAGATTAGATGAAAGATCTTATCAAAATTCTTTATTATACTTTTAAAGACTTTGGTGACTGGGAGCATTTTGAATTATATACTGAGTGTGGAACAGTGTTTAGGACCTCTGTCATTCCTTCGTATTTGGCATGATAATAGTGGGAAAGGAAAAATGCGCTCCTGGTATTTAGACCAAGTACAAGTCAGTGATCTGCAGACAGGAGAGAGGTAAGGATTATAGTAGTAGGCATACGTCTTAATATCTCGACCATGTGCAGACCAGTGACATTAAGACATGAGAGAAGTACCAACACAATATATTAAGTTTGTCATATATAGATCAAGTATACTCCTTAACTTACAGAGAGATGAGATGTAATTATAATTTCTCCCATTATTACGGCGTTTTAACCCCGCTGAACCAGTGGTGGAAAAATCTGCAATCCTCTAGAGGATTAGAATGTCTCGTGCCTTTCCCCGCATTAATTTCAAACGCATTAATTTCAAATTTTGAAATAAATTTCGTGTTAAATAATGGGAGAAACAAATTCTCCTTCAGTTTCCCATGTTTCTCCACTCTCGAGAGTTAAATTAACGGCTTGTGGTTAAAATTTTAAATTTAACTCTCTTGAGTGGAGAAATATCGTAACCCACGGGCAACTGAAGGAGAATCTATATGTATAACGTTTGAGGTATCAATTACAAAGAGATGTAAATATAACCAATTTATAGAGTTTGTGGCCCCCATAGAACTATTTAACCCCGCCACCTTGTATTGAAAGTGAGCGGTCATGTATTTGAACAAATCATTAACCTGCAGACATTGGAGATGTAAGGGTTCCCAGAATAAATGGAGTGTATGGTATATATATCCAGTTTAAATCAGTGACCTAGAAACAGATACGAATTACCAGCGTATTGAGTTATCTATGTGCATATCAAGTATAAATCCGTTACCTATATACATGAGATAGGTAAGGATTGCGAGTGAATGAGAGGTTATGTAACAACCGTTTAACTTTAAGATCAGCAAACAGTTTTTACTACCTTTGGCATAAATATATCACATTAACTACATTTTGTTGCAATATCAAAAGAATAACTTTTGTAAAAAGCGCACAGCCATATGAAGGATCAGATGAGAATATATGATTTATACTACTGATATTGTAATGATATTAATATATTTCACAGTTTGTAAGAACTTTTTGTACATATCTTGGGACAGAACTTAATGGGCTTCAGTATTTATTTCTGTACTTGGACATTTAAGATTTGCCAGATAAGTGACCGTTTTGTGGTTCGTTATATTGTCCACCATTACTGTTTAACTTTTTTTCAGTTTTAAACCTGTTTAACATCTTTAATTTGTTTCAGATATTTCTTCCTATGTGATCGGTGGATGGCTGTAGAGGAAGATGATGGCATGATTGATAGGATAATACCAGTAGCTGGACGTGAGGATCTGGCAGCTTTCAAACACCTATTCTCTTCGTCAATCAGGAAGAAACTGACCAGTGACCACTTGTGGTTCTCTGTGTTTTCCCGACCAACCAGAAGCAACTTCACTCGTGTGCAGCGCATCTCATGCTGTATGTCCTTACTGTTCATGACAATGATAACTAATGCCATGTGGTTCAAATCTGAGGACAACACACAACAAACAAACGCCATGCAGATAGGACCTGTTTCTTTTACTTTACAACAGGCAAGTATATATTAAACTGACTATATATTGATATAATCTGTTATCATGACAGCTAGCAGTATATACCATCGTCCAGTTAGAACCGGTATTATTTGGATTACATCATGTATGTGTATAAAAATGAGCACCATGAAGATAATAAGCTAACGAACTAAACCCATAGAAATAGTACCTTTTTTACTTACTTTAGTATACTGTAAGCAAATATTCCCTGTTTCCATTCTATATGAGACGCTATGTATTTAGATATAGAATATTTTATATGCCGGGTGGTTAGTTTAATTAGGAATTTGATTAAAAAAAATGTATACGTATATCAAGCAAAATTCGCGTTATTGAACCTATATATTGTAGTTTTTATCAATGAAATTAAAACAGCATCCACGGTGCAAATTGTTTTTTTTTCTGAATTTAAAGAGTTCCTATGTGGTTTTGTAGTGTTTTATTTTTGATAGGTCTTTGTGAGTTTTGTCGATGTTTTGTGTGCTCTTAATTTCATATAGCTTGTCTGTTTTCTAGTACAATGTCAAACCTCTTTATTATAAGTTTTACTAATGTATTATGTTATTATATTTTGTTATAACTATTTCTGTTTCAGTTTCAGAATATTGTTAGTACATTATACTATTGGTTTATCATGTGTCTTTACGTTCCGTGTTGTGATGTCCATTACGACTTCCGAATAATAACGATGTTCCGTTCGTCTTTACCTCCAGTTGTTTGTAGGAGGGCTCGTGTCTTATTTCTGTTTGTTCCGTTCGTCTTTACCTCCAGTTGTTTGTAGGAGAACGCATGTCTTATTTACGTTATTTCTGTTTGTTCGGTTCGTCTTTACCTCCAGTTGTTTGTAGGAGAACGCATGTCTTATTTACGTTATTTCTGTTTGTTCGGTTCGTCTTTACCTCCAGTTGTTTGTAGGAGAACGCATGTCTTATTTACGTTATTTCTGTTTGTTTGTGCATAGTGGTGTCCAACATATAGTGTGTTTTTGTTTTGTTTTTCTTCGTCTTGTGTACCCTATGCTGCCAGTTTCGTTTGATTGTTCTTTTTTGATTGCCCCTTTCGATATTCTCTAACGTTTATTTATAGGTATATGCTAGTTTGAGAAGTAATAATATTCCTATTTTTGTTATGAGTGTGACTAGTTTTTTTCTATGTTGTTGACTTTTGTTATAGGTGTTTGTCAGTTTTGCCAGTACAATGTTGGTCTTTCCTGTCAACTTTATAATTATTACGTTTTTCCGAAGATGTCGACCTAAGAAGAATGCAGTCATGCAAATCAATCAACAAATGCCGAAACGTGGCAAGTGGAAAAATGTTACCAACTCCTCCCAGATCTGGGGAAATGAGCCCAGAAGAACCAAATGGCAGAAATTCAAGGCATCTATTGATAACATAACAAGTTTTCATCAGAGGTCAAAATATGGCACACAGGACATTGATCCCGAGGAAGATGAAAAGCCACAACCTAAAATTGTAGGTCTTCCCGAAGAAAAACAAGTGAAGAAGAAAAAGAAACCAGGGACATTTCCCCATTGGTGTATCTATATTGCTTATGTTTGTAAGTTTTCTTATCAAAGATGTAGCTGCAACAATTCAATGATAATAGACTGACAACCACCTCTTTGAAACCTACGATTTATTTAAACTTACGAAACACTGTTCAACGATATATCGATATTTATGATAAAAAAAAATACTATTATACTCATATACATATATATATATATTTTTTTAAATAACAATTCAACATTTTATTTGTTGATAATTGTTAATTGCTTAAACGATAAAATGTCGATTTTGGTTCATTTACTTGACAGACCGTGAATATCAAATGTATATCATCACTGTAAAATTGTATTTTGTGCTCAAAATTGATTTCGTGTGATTTTGACTTCCATATTTTTGATGCAATTGATTATCTTGTACCTTGTGAAGAACACTTTGCATTTAAAGGTGTTTTATGAATACGAAGACTTGATATTGAATGTCTCCCAATATGAGACAGCACAAGGCTTGCTACAAATTATATAAAAGGATATCTAACGCAGTATTTATATTTTTCAGTGACTGTCTTAAGTATTATAGTACCAGGATTTTTTACCATATTATACAGCATGGAATGGGGTCCAGAAAAGGCTAACGAATGGCTTACAACATTCCTAATGTCATTTTTCCAATCGGTCATCATAGTACAGCCAGTTAAGGTAATGTTTTATACAACCTCTACCTCCCTCTTTTATACAGAAACTACCAACATACCAAAACCATCCTCATAGTGTGACCTATAAAGGTGATATATGGAAAGTAATTCTCTATTATATGTTTGCATAGTAAAGACTGTAAAGATAGAAACTATATCTCCAATCCATCAACTCAGAACAAAATGTCAATGCAATACGATATAAACCACCTCTATATCTATAATTTTATAGCAATATTAGAGGTAAAGTGTCTAGATTTAACTGATAGTCTAAATTGATATTGCAATATTTTAGGTACGGTGTCTGCTTACATTCATGAAATAATATCACTAAAAGTCTAAGTGCCTTGTTTGAGTTCATTCATAGCCTTTTCACTGATAGTCTAACATAACACATCATTACAATATTGTGGATGCATTTATAGTCTAACATAGCATCACTACAATATTTTGGATGCATTCATATCCATTTTTACTGACAACCTTCAACAACATTAAGTTATATTATGTGTCTGGATATACTGATAACATCTTTCTAAGATAATACTGTATCTGGGTTCATTCATGACCATCTTGGGTGCATATAATACTGTATCTGGGTTCATTCATGACCATCTTGGATGCATATAATACTGTATCTGGGTTCATTCATGACCATCTTGGATGCATTCTTTAACACTACTATATTTATGTTCTGTCTCTTGTTTCATTAATAACTTTTTCACTGAAAGCCTGACATTATAATATTTTAGCAAATTTGTCTGGTTTCATTTATGACCATCTTGAGTGCATTTGTTAACACTGTAACACTACCATCTTTAAAAAAATTTCACTGAAAGCCTAACATTATAATTAGGTAATATGCCTGGCTTCCTTCATAGCCTAACATTATAATTAGGTAATATGCCTGGCTTCCTTCATAGCCTAACATTATAATATTTTAGGTAATGTGGCTGGTTGCTCATAGCCTAACATTATAATAATTTAGATAATGTGTCTTGTTGCCTTCATAGCCTAACATTATAATATTTTAGGTAATGTGCCTGGTTGCCTTCATAGCCTAACATTATAATATTGTAGGTAATATGCCTGGTTGCCTTCATAGCCTAACATTATAATATTTTAGGTAATGTGCCTGGTTGCCTTCATAGCTTGTATTCTTAAGAAACCAGACATAGAAGAAGAAGATGGAGCGGGTGAAGATCTTAACAATGTCATAGCTGCTCACGATGAAGAAATGTTACACAAAAACAACGATGAACTGGACGGTAATTTTATAACAAAGTCAGACTTAATACAATATGACAAAACAACATAATAATAGTGGTGCAGGAACTATGTACCCATCCAGAGCACCTGGGTTCACCGGCGAGTTCAGTGGGGTTCGTGTGGCTCAATCTGAAGTTTTCTGCATAGTGTTTTGTCGACCATTTCTCGTTTTGATTTTGGTCATTGTATTGTCTGTGTTTCATGGACGTAGAGCTTCTGCTTGCCCCTTTCGTATCTTCAAGCTCGTCTTTTCTATAGATGTGATGATGCGTAGCTCTACTATAAAGTATGTGTATACATCTGTCTCCGGCATAGTCACCGGGACAGCATCCAGTACTAGGACACTGGCTTGAAGCTATTGAATACCATTTACTCCATGAATGACACCTATAATTAAGATTTCTTTTACACAATATATTCATTATAAAGAAGACAATGAGACAAGTGATATAGCAGGGGGAAATATATGTACACAATTGAAACAACGAAAGCACACAAGGATCAACTAAATCATGATGACGGTCATAACAATGATTTTGATTTTATTTTGAGCTGGTGTTACCGTCCAAAATTCTAGTAAAGCCATCTTTGGTGTGTTGTTTTCTTGAAATATGATTTGTTTTTCTTACAAAATATAGTTATTTTTTACGGAATCCTAAATATATATACATGTGTGCACTAGTTGTTTCAAAAAACTGTTTTGACGTGCCTGGTATTTTTTTTTTTTTTTCGTGTAATTATGCAAACTGTGTAGTTTCTGTGAATTTTGAACTTTTAACAGTGTTAGAGTGTAAAGCATAAAAAGTAATGTTTTGATATCAGTACATACTATTAGTTATTTAAGAAATAAATCATGGAAGCCAGAATGTGTTGGGAGTTTTAACATGGATTGGCGGATATTAGTATTTTATCCCGAGCCAGAAGCGAGGGATAAAATTTACTAATATCCGCCAATCCATGTTAAAACTCAAAACACATTCTGGCTTCCATGATTTATTTCAATTTTGATATGTCTAAGAGTACAAATACGGTAGTATACTTTTATTGGAAGGCGGTAATTTATATTTACGTTTGCGGAAAATGTCGCACACAATTTATGCTGCCAATGGAAAAGTCAGTCACATTCACCGGCGCATGTGCTAATGAGATTATAACGAATGGATAATTCGCTCGTTTGTTAACAAAGCGAAAGAAGGAGATCATGTTAGGATTTGTTTTAACTTCGAAGTAAATCGTAGGAGTCAATATTTAGTTCACACCACTGCTAGGTATATTACTCCTGATACATGTTTTTGTATTAATCATTTTTATGAAATAACTTATCTCCATTATTTTAAAATAAATGAAAGTTAAAGAAAACCGAAGGGACTGTCTGGAAAAAAGCTATGTTGAATACAATGGTCAAATATTAGTATGAAATATAGAACCAATAAAAAAAAGTGAAATAAATAATAATATAGACATGTGGCTTCCAAGTGTTCTACTCCATTTGTGGCACCAATTGTCGAGTTTAATTTATGCAACATGTAAGGTGGTGAAACATGGAGCTTTGACCAATTACTGAATTATGAAATAATTGCTTTCCATTTATTTGTATTTTTCAGCAATTGTTGAAAGACGAAGACAGGCTAATGAAAATTGTAAGCCAATAGACATGGAAAGTTTGAATAAAGCCCGAGAGAACCGAATGATGGAAATAAAAATGGAAACTGTTTTGAGAGAAATTGCAATTTACATTGTGTTTGTGCTTGTGTTATTTTTCTTATCCTATCAACAGAGAGACTCTAATTCTTACCAAATGGCTGAAAATCTCAAAGCATTTTTTGACAACGGATTTACAAATGTAAGTTAAAATCGATTAAATTGATGTATTGTACTAAAGAGAAATACAATAGTACGCCTTTCAAAAAAAAAAACAAAAACAAAAACAGACGGACAGGCAGAAACACCACTGCTACCCAAATTAATATGTGTGATTACTTTGCTTCTGAGAATATTTTAAACAACAAATATTGAAAGATGTAACGATCGGGTCGATGTAGTGTGTTCATAAGATATTAAATTTGAAATTAGTTTAATACTTTTTGTGTCTTTTAAGTCAATAAAAATGTAGAAATCTAAATAATGTTTAAGAACGTTTGGTAGATATATATGTTTGTTTTACACCACAATGTAGTCAGTTGCATCGTCTTGGCCAGTACCGCGAATGTCAGTCAATAAATGTTAAACAATAAAAGCGCTGGTCATTTACTTTAATAATATAAAACTTTACCTCCAGTTGTATTGTTTGTAGGAGGGCGCATGTCTTATTTACATTACTTTGTGCTTTTTTGCGTAAAGTGGTGTCCAACAAATATTGTGTTGTTTTTTTTTATAGTTTTTCTTCGTCTTGTGTATCCTATTTTCAAGTTTCTCTTGATTGTCCATTTTGATTGCCCCTTCAGTATTCTTTAACGTTTATTTACCTAATTTGTGTCAAAGTGTGAAGTTGAATAGTCTCTCATAGACAATTGCACTCATATCCTTTCTTACTAATTCTTATTTGACATACTAAGCAAAAACTCCCAGTTCTGAGCTAGTCACGCACATTTGCCAATTAATGAAATGGTAGTTGTGTTATGCATAGCTGATCGCCTTATCCCCCACTAGGTCATCGAGCAAACACACGCATTTAGATTAAAAGATGAATATCTCATACAAGAAAAATAAATTCAATATGCAAAAAGAAGAGGGGAAGATGGACTACATACATATAGCTGTCATTATAATTAAGAGAATTGTGTTTAGTGTTCCAATGATTTAAAGTAAGAACTACAAATATGACAACATATCAAGAAAAATATTTATTTGATTAACATAGGTTTCAGATTTATTACATGTGTGAATATACATGTACATGTTGTATGTATGATAATCTATAGTCTTAAGTGACATAAAAACAAATGTATGTATTTTTGCATTTGACAAAAAAAAATGATATAATTATTTAAACTTTAGATAAAGACGACAGAGCAGTATTGGAAGTGGATGGATGCTAAACTGATACCAGCTATGTATGCTACAAAGTATGATAATGGTACTGAAATAAAGCAATGGTGGGATAAACGATGTACTGCTGATTTAGAGTCTCGTAGAGTTGGCATACCTAGACTTAGACAACTACGGGTTAAACCAGGCAAGTAGAGTCTCGTAGAGTTGGCATACCTAGACTTAGACAACTACGGGTTAAACCAGGCAAGTAGAGTCTCGTAGAGTTGGCATACCTAGACTTAGACAACTACGGGTTAAACCAGGCAAGTAGAGTCTCGTAGAGTTGGCATACCTAGACTTAGACAACTACGGGTTAAACCAGGCAAGTAGATTCTCGTGGAGTTGGCATACCTAGACTTATACAACTACGGGTTAAACCAGGCAAGTAGATTCTCGTAGAGTTGGCATACCTAGACTTAGACAACTACGGGTTAAACCAGGCAAGTAGAGTCTCGTAGAGTTGGCATACCTAGACTTAGACAACTACGGGTTAAACCAGGCAAGTTTACATCAACACAAAATAAAAGAATGATTCAGTTATTGCTATATGTGAAAAGAGTTTGAAGAAACTAAAGGAGTAGTCAGAATCCGTAAATCGAAGAAGCACAGGTGACACAATGGCCAATAGAAAAGGGACAGAAAGACAAACAAATGGAAATAACCGTTAGAGAAAACGAAGGGGGAATCACAAATGGAAATGTGTATTCAGAGATTGTATAAATGCAATGTTTACAAACAATAAATCCGAATGGTGGCAGTGGGATAGGTCTATGAATTGATGATTTCTCTGCCACAAGTTAAAGTATAAATTATGCAACTATTCCAACCATGTTTCGTCATCTGTACACAACTGACAGAATACTTTTCAACAAGATATTGGATATGAGCTTATTTATAATTTATATTTAGTACATTTATTGCACACACTTTTTAATCAATATTAAATTTATTTCCATAGAAACGTGTACAGTAAATCCCAGGTTGGCACCTATTATTAAACATTGTCGTGATGAGTACGGATGGAGTGATGATGATGCCAAACACTACCTCCCTGGATGGGTCAAACCTCATGAGGACAATATAACAAGGGTTCAAGAAACGAAAACTCCTTGGGTTTATAGAAGTTCCATTGAGTTAGCTAATGCTCCTTATGTTGGAGAAATATCAACTTACAAGGGTGGTGGATATTTGGCTATGTTTGAGAGGAATGTAGAGAGGACAAAGGTGCTGATAAATGAGTTAAGGAAGGATGTATGGTTAGATGTACACTCAAGAGGTGTATTCTTAGAATTTACAGTATATAATCCTAACCTTAACTTATTTGGATCAATGATTATGTTAGTAGAGTTCATGAAATCTGGAGGAGCCGTTACACGCATGGAATTTAAGGTAAAAATAAGTGTTACATTCCTATTGTAAGATTTAATGATAATTAAACATTACCATTGAAATATCCTATTGTAAGATTTAATGATAATTAAACATAGCCATTGAAATATCCTATTGTAAGATTTAATGATCTATTAGACATCCTATTGTAAGATTTAATGATCTATTAAACATCCTATTGTAAGATTTAATGATAATTAAACATTACCATTGAAATATTCTATTGTAAGGTTTAATGATACTTAAACATTACCATTGAAATATCCTATTGTAAGATTTAATGATAATTTAACATTAGCCATTGAAATATCCTATTGTAAGATAATTAAACATAGTCATTTATTGTAAGATTTAATGATAATTAAACATAGTCATTTATTGTAAGTTTTAATGATAATTATAACATAAATGTATTCTTTTCCTTTATTCTTTTTATGGTTTCTATACCAGAATATAAGCAACAGCTAAGAACTATGAAATAATACACGCAGATACGAGATATTGTATACTGTAAATCTAGGATGTAGCTTTATTACTCTCAAAGAGCCTGCAATAATCAACGACCTAGATGTGATAGCGCATATATATAGCTTCACGATACAAATCATTTATCCCACGGTTTTCCGTATATAGTTTATCATTATAATACATTACGCAAAAATGAAGATTTATACAAGTTTGTGTTTTATACTTGCAGGACAAATATTAATTATATCAAAATCCACACTAAGGTTGTAAGTTCGAATACCGTTGATGGCGAGGTGTACTCGATACAACATTACGTGATAAAGTTTGTCTGACTTGCGGCATGTCGGTGGTTTTCTCCGGGTACTCCTGTTTCCTTCACCAATGAAAGTGTCCGTCACGATATAACTGAAATATTTGTGAAAGTGGTGTTAAACATCATGGCCCCAATCCTATTTAAATCCATAATAGGTCTTGCTATTTCTCTATGTTAATCGCTACCACACAAGATTTTCCGTAAGTCATTGTCACACTTTCCAAAAGAGTACACCTCGTCGAGCGCGAGGGTCGTATTATTAAACCTTAGTGGCTTCAAACCTTTTGTATGAAATAAAGAAAATATAAGCATTGATGAAGCATACTACGAGCTATAAATAGCACACATCCTACTTTCATGTTTAATTTTACCTATCTAATGACAAATTAGTATACATGATTAAGAGTGTGAGGATACCAAAGGGGCAATCAGAACCCGTATATCGAAGAGGAACAGACAACACAATGGCCAAAAGAAAAAGTACACAAGGATAAACAACGATCAACAAAACATACAAGACTAAAGATGGAGTAACACGAATCCCACTAATAACCGGGGGTGAACTCATGTGCTCCGGAAGGGTTAGCAGTTCCTATCTTTATGATTAATTGCAAATTATTTTTCTCTCCAGATTTTCCGCCTACTGAGCTATATAGGAGGGATGGGGATACTTGTTATAATAATGGAAGTCTTGTATGCCTGCTTTACGCTGTACTTCTTCGTACACTGTGTCAAAAAGTTAAAGAAGGAGCGGAAAAAATATTTTGGTTCATTCTGGAATAAACTAGAGTTTGCTCTGACGATATTCTGTGTCACAGTTATAGCCATGTATGCATTGAAGCATATCCTTACCACTGTTGCCATGAATGCACTGAAGGACAGAAAAAGAGGTTGGTACACTCTTTTTTGCAAATTTATATAATTTTATAATTCTTAATATACAATACTTATAAAAACGTAGAAATCAAATTTAGAGTACACAACGCGTTTCTGGAATAACCATTAGGTATGCTAAAAATCGAAAGATTGGAAAACCAAATGACTTTATGTTTTGGGAACAATTTAGACCAAAGGGCCTAAACAGGATATCCAAAATCGGCTAAATCCCCCGATCATAAATTATCAAGCTTAGGAACAAAGGGGAAACCAAAAAAACTCATGACATGAAAGTGCAAATGTCAGAATATCTACTATACACCAATACAAAGACACTTATACTTATTAAAAATCTAGTTATTCATATAAACATTACTCGTGAAAGTGTAGGATTTAAGAAAACAGAAGTTTAAAAAAATAAACAATGCACGAACGGTAGTATTGAAAATCGTAGCATCATTTACAGAGATATAAAGCATTAAATCATATGTCGTCTAATGGTGCCATGCTCGTTTGACGATATGTGTCATTGACTTGTCTTCTTATTTCTTTTTCTAGTAATTTTTCTAAAAAAAACAAAAAACAAACGGTAAAATCCTGTTTCACCGCCGATATTAATATTTCAAATATCAATGCAGCTGACAATCGATCCGTTATCGATTGTCTGTGTATAAAGAATACACCTCAGGTAATTTATTCAGAAAATATTTCATTCTCATCTGTCAGCTAAACATTGTTGACATTTCAAAATTCTAGTTGTAATATCTCAACTGTAATATGTTTAACTCCAACGTTTGGTAATTCTTTTAATTTCGTAATTTTCTAGCACATACAATTACTTTTTCAGCTGACAACGTTAATTTCCAGTCTCTAGCTCAATATGATGAGCTGTATGGTTATATGGTGGGGATTGTAGTTTTCCTGGCTACTGTTCAATTCCTTAAACTTCTCCAGTTTAACAAGAAGATGAACATGCTAGGAGATACCATCACGTTAGCGGCTAAGGATCTGAAAGTATTTTCCTTTGCTTTCATTATATATTTCTTAGCCTTTACCATGTTTGGTTTTCTACTGTTTGGAACCACCTTGTATGAATTTGCTGGGTTTGTCAGTGCAGCAGAATCAATGTTTGCCTTTACATTGGGTAGTTTTGACTTTGCCGCCATGGAATCATCACAGAAGATTTTAGGTCCTATATTCTTCTTTTTGTTTATCTTTATTGTGTATGTAGGATTAATGAGTATCTTCTTGACCATCATTGCTGACGCTTTTGCTACTGTTAAGGAAGATGTAGGAAGTCAAACTAATGACTATGAAATTGTTGATTTCATGTGGAAGAAGATTCAAGGTGTCATAGGATAACGAACAATAACAATAGTTTTATCAGGACAGCCAAATTATGTTAATGAATAATAACAATGTTTTATCAGGACAGCCAAATTATGTTAACGAATAATAACAATGTTTTATCAGTACGCCAAATTATGTTAAAGAACAATAACAATGTTTTATCAGGACGGTCAAATTATGTTAAAGAACAATAACAATGTTTTATCAGGACAGTCAAATTATGTTAAAGAACAATAACAATGTTTTATCAGGACGGTCAAATTATGTTAATGAATAATAACAATGTTTTATCAGGACGGCCAAATTATGTTAATGAATAATAACAATGTTTTATCAGGACGGCCAAATTATGTTAACGAATAATAACAATGTTTTATCAGGATGGCCAAATTATGTTAACAAATAATAACAATGTTTTATCAGGACGGCCAAATTATGTTAAAGAACAATAACAATGTTTTATCAGGACGGTCAAATTATGTTAACGAATAATAACAATGATTTTATCAGGACGGCCAAATTATGTTAACGAATAATCACAATGATTTATCAGGACGGCCAGATTATGTTAACGAATTATAACAATGTTTTATCAGGACGGCCAAATTATGTTAATGAATAATAACAATGTTTTATCAGGACACCAAATTATGTTAACGAATAATAACAATGATTTATCAGGACAACCAAATTATGTTCAGGAATAATAACAATGTTTTATCAGGACACCAAATTATGTTAACGAATTATAACAATGGTTTTATCAGGACAACCAAATTATGTTCAGGAATAATTACAATGGTTTTATCAGGACAGCCAAATTATGTTAACGAATTATAACAATGGTTTTATCAGGACAACCAAATTATGTTTAATGCTAACAAGTGGTAACCTTTTATTTTAAACAGTTTCCCTTTTTGCTGACATGTAGAAACAAACCCAGAAAATCCTCAGCTTGTCACTTCCAATTTTAATACATTAATTTTCATTTGACTTCTTGTAAAAATTATTTATTATCAGAGGAAAAGGAAAACATATAATTTCTGTTGATACAATATTAGAATTGTGTTTATGTATGAATACATTCAAATATTCATTTAAATATTGTAATAACTTTGTATTGTTTTATACAGAATGCAGTATGAGATCATTTTTCCTCAAAAGCTCAACCAGATATTTAATCTAGTTTATTTCTATTTGAAGAAAAATGATTACAATGCAATCTCCGCGGATGTGGTTAGAATTTTAAAGATCACAAGTAAAAAATAGAGACAGTCCTTACCGATAGTTTAATGACCTTCCAAAATATAATCAGGTAACACATTTGTACACCTCAATACTGACAACAGATCCTCTAGATTTGTCAAACAGCTTTCACTAGTACCATTATACTCTATGTTGCTATTTTGTATTCACGGATATGTTGTATCATACAAATTAACTGTTATTTTATTAATATAATGGTCTTGTCAAAATAACAGTTCAATGAATGGATCATGTTATTTTGTATTTTGATGATGAAATTACAAGTTGTATATATATATATATATATCATGATCAAAAATAGTGTCAGTAATGCGATCATACCAATGTCAAACACCAAAATTAAGAAGACCAGCAATTACAAAGTAGATACACGAAGCAATATTAATGAAGCAAAACTAAAATATCATTTAATCTTATATTTTAAAACATACATACCTATCCTCGTGGGCTTTATATTAACGTAGATATCAAACGCGTTTCTGGAATAACCTTCATCAGGTACGCTCAAAATCAAACGATTGGAAAATCAAATAATTTAAAGATTTGAGAGCAATTAAACCAAAAGGTCTAGATCTGTTTATCAATGTCTCATTTTGTCTCTTCCTAGATTTTATTGAGTAATGCTATTATTTTAACCAAGCATCAGACAATGCAAAAAACATTTAATATTTACTGATGTATTATTAAGCAAATGTGATATGCTATTACACACAGCTTCTCTATCAAAATCATATTCCTATCAAATGATATTTGTTTTTGTAAATATTACTTCACATTTTAATTGTTATCTGAATCAACAACGCTGTTTTGTTTTGTTTGCAATAAAAAAAAGTGAATAAAATGCATTATTTCTTTACCCCACCATTAATAGAAAAAGGATGATAAGAATGAATAACCTTCATCAGAATACGCTCAGTCAAAGAATGAAAGGCTAAATAATTTAAAACTCTTTAGGAAGAAGAAAATCAACGTGCTTAAACAGCATAGCCAAAATTGTCTAAGGTCACATATGCCTTAGGGAGGAGAACCTTAACTTTAATAATAATTAGCAACTGTAAATTTGAATTATAGATATATATGATAGAGATAATTACCTACTAAGGAGCAAAAGCAATGAGTGGTTGGCTCGGAGTCAGAATAATGTGTCTGATTTGAGTGATACGTTTCCCCAAGGACTTTTGTGTTAGTGAAACAGCACTATGAAAATTCAACTTACATTGTAGTATGTTGGTCTAGTACAAAGGTGATATCATCATCACCATCTAATCAAAATGTTACTCGTTCTCACAATGATATAGTTGAACAAATGCTCATTTGGCCTTAAACAATCACTTACTCATTTACCAAGTTTTAGATAGTGTAAACTACACTGTGTACGAGATCAACTATGTAACATCGAAAAAAAACTCGTAAAGACAGATTTAGTACGTGTCCGTCTGCACAAACTCCATAAAAGCATAAAGTGTCTGGAAATAACATGCTGTTACAAAATAAAGACTTTTCTATGACCTTAATTATATGTGTGTGAAAAGTTTAAAGATACCAAATGGATAATCAGATGCCATCAATTGATGAATGACGGACACAACAATGGTCAACAGAAAATATCAACATAAAACAGGCAATGGTCCACAAAACTCTGCACAGAAAACTAAAGATAGAGACATGGACCCCACTAAAACTGTACAGAAAACTAAAGATAGAGAGACATGGACCCCACTAAAACTG
>MJUT01062384.1:32063-72501 GCA_002080005.1 Gigantidas platifrons | reverse complement strand
CACTAAAACTGCACAGAAAACTAAAGATAGAGAGACATGAACCCCACTAAAACTGCACAGAAAACTAAAGATAGAGAGACATGAACCCCACTAAAACTATGTTTCTTTCTCCAAAGGAGTATAAGTATACCTCCAGCTCATCCTGAGATGTGCTAAGTTTTATCTTATATAAGGAGTGTATATGCTACTTACCAATCATCGCTTGCTTTATCCCACTTTGTATTGGAAAGAATTGATTAGGCCTCTTTCCATGATTTTCCCATTGGATTTTGCAACTGTTCCGAAATCGTGTGTTTTATTTTGTTGTTGTACAGATTAATATACATGTATAATATAATTAATGACACAAGATAAAACAATGTTTTGTGAATTAAAACAAACACTTGTCTTTAATCATTAAATGCTTTAATCACCATAAAATAGGTGCATCGTCTATCAAAAATACAATTCTAAAACCCAACAAAAGGTATATTTATCACATTCTGACCAATACCATATTAACTTACAAACAGAATATATCATTCAGTATCCTCTATGATGTATTAAAACATTTCACGACCAAATAACAAATGATCAAATACAGTCAAAGCTGCCCATACGGTCACCTCCATTAAACAGTCACCTATATTAAATGGTCACCTTTTTCTTGTCCTGTCATAGACAAATTGTATATGAATTGAAACTCTTATAAGGCCATTTTTTCTTTCCCCCCAAGGTGACCTCTTAATACAGGTTTGACAGTATTGTTATTTACTTTTTCTTTTCCCCCAAGGTGACCTCTTAATACAGGTTTGACTATTGTTATTTACTTTTTCTTTTCCTCTTTACTTTTTCTTTCCCCCCAAGGTGACCTTTTAATACAGGTTTGAATATTGTTATTTACTTTTTCTTTCCTCCCAAGGTGACCTCTTAATACAGGTTTGACTATTGTTATTTACTTTTTCTTTCCCCCAAGGTGACCTTTTAATACAGGTTTGACATTATTGTTATTTACTTTTTCTTTCCCCCCAAGGTGACCTCTTAATACAGGTTTGACTATTGTTATTTACTTTTTCTTTCCCCCCAAGGTGTCCTCTTAATACAGGTTTGACTATTGTTATTTACTTTTTCTTCTCCCCCCCCAAGGTGACCTCTTAATACAGGTTTGACAGTATTGTTATTTAATCACATTTATTAATTATTTTAGATGTTTCAAACTGTATTGTATATTAAATGCTCATTCAATCTCCCCATTGTACTCTATAAAAAAATCTTTGGCAGCATATATGCATTGCTGATTTCCTGATTACTCCTTATGGTTCTCTCTAAAGTTTTTTTTTCCACAAAACTAAAATATCAGATGGTTAAATTCAATGTCAGTTATGATGCAATCAGTACTTTAAACAAAATTCTATATAGGTCTATGTTCATTTTTTGACTTATCTAAATTCCTATTAAATATTTCCCAAACTGAATCTCTGATTCGCTCCTTTCAAATTCAATAAAGCGATCAATCCAAAGATATTGTTATTACAGTTGGTCTTTATACATAACCAAACAGTGTGGAATTTTCTGTATTACATTTTATGCTAATTTGCCAAACTGATAACTTTTGTCTAGATATAGGTCGTATTTATGCTTTATGTTGCAAACATTAATCTTGTTACCACATTACAAAAGTAAATATAATTGCAATAACAGTTTAAAAAGTTAATTCCATACTATAAAGATGCCTATTATTAACATTTTGATGTACTAGGAGCAGGAGCGTACCATTTTTGAGTTTTAAATACAGGATGTTGTATAGAATCCCCTTGTTTAAATGTTAATGGTTTTTTAGAAGATCCAAACAGCTGTGAAAATACAGGAGCCTGCATTCCACTACTTTCTCCAAATGGTGGCTCGTCGTGGTATGATTGAGAACACAGTGTTGCTAGGTTGTCTAGACGTACAAATATATCATCAAGTTTGTCTTCAAAATTATCCATAGATTCCCCTATTTCTTTTATATCTTCATCACCTGCAAAACATAATGAATTATAGTTTTGTCTGTTAACAATATACAAAGATAAAATGGCATTCTACAAATTGAAAGGTCAAAGGTATTCCATTGGAAAAGGTAATTGACTTCTCTTTATAAACCTAACATCAACAATGTGTGTTCGCATCCCGATACCCAGCTAAGCCAGCTTAAGTATAGAAATCTACTCAGTGGCACACAAATCTTTCCTAATAAGTTGTGATAATCAAGATAGAGCTAAAAACATATTCCTGACGATAAAAACCTCTAACACGTATATTTTGAAGTAATTTTCATTTATTTTATTGTCATAAACATTTTTTTTGTAACCAGTGTACTAATATCATTCAGTATTTGTGTCATGTGTTATATGATAAAAGAACCGCCTAGCGCATGAATGAGCGACGTATCCCCCCACACTTGCATAATATTTAGTTTTATATATTTATAAAAAGCAGCCTTGCAGTCTTAATGTATAACATACTTACAAGCCACATGCAAAGATTATTCAAATCTATCCATGTTTACTAAAGTTATCACGTAAACAAGACACAATTCTCAAAATTGGTGATTTTTACACCAAAAACTAACATTTTCCCCCAAAACCCTTGCTTCAAATATTTCCATGTTAGAACCCATCCAAGATAATGATAATTACAAGCCACTTGCAAAATATTATTCAAATCTATCCATGTTTACTAAAGTTATCGAGTAAACAAGATACAATTCTCAAAACTGTTGATTTTTCAACCAAAAACTAAGATTTCCCCCCAAAACCCTTGCTTCAAATATTTCCATGTTAGAACCCATCCAAGATAATGATAATTACAAGCCACATGCATAAAATTATTCAAATCTATCCAAGTTTACTCAAGTTATCGCGTAAACAAGAAAGTGTTACGGATGGACAGACAGACAGCCACTATTACTATATCCCCTCACCGCTATTGCGGGGGGATAAAAAAGCAGCCTTGCAGTCTTAATGTATAACATACTTACAAGCCACATGCGAAGATTATTCAAATCTATCCAAGTTATCACATAATCAAGACACAATTCTCAAAATTGGTGATTTTTCAACCAAAAACTAACATTTTCCCCCAAAACCCTTGCTTCAAATATTTCCATGTTAGAACTCATCCAGGATAATGATAATTACAAGCCACTTGCAAAATATTATTCAAATCTATCCATGTTTACTAAAGTTACCGCATAAACAAGACACAATTCTCAAAATTGGTGATTTTTCAACCAAAAACTAAGATTTTCCCCCAAAATCCTTTCTTCAAATATTTCCATGTTAGAACCCATCCAAGATAATGATAATTACAAGCCACATGCAAAGTATTATTCAAATCTATCCATGTTTACTAAAGTTACCGCATAAACAAGACACAATTCTCAAAATTGGTGATTTTTCAACCAAAAACTAAGATTTTCCCCCAAAATCCTTTCTTCAAATATTTCCATGTTAGAACCCATCCAAGATAATGATAATTACAAGCCACATGCAAAACATTATTTAAATCTATCCATGTTTACTCAAGTTATCGCGTAAACAAGACTCAATTCTCAAAATTGTTGATTTTTCAACCAAAAATTAAGATTTTCCCCCAAAACCTTTGTTTCAAATATTTCCATATAAGAACACATCCAAGATAGTGATATTTACAAGCCACACGCAAAAAATTATTCAAATATATCCATGTTTACTCAAGTTATCGCGTAAACAAGAAAGTGTGACGGATGGACAGACAGACGGCCGCTATTACTATATCCCCTCAACGCTATCGCGGGGGGGGATAATAAAATAATATCAGTGACAACAACCAGCAATTTACACAAATAAAATATTGGATTTTAAACATTGCAGTACTTGTGTTTACCTTACTGAAGACTTAAGATGAAGAATATCAATCATAGTGTACTGCAGTAAGTAAACAGGAAGTACAGTGTGTGAGCGATTATTGTTTAGCAATTTTTCAGCTATATCATGGAGAGAACAAGTTAATTATCAATGAGATGATGATGAGGTCCGCTTTGTTCTAGACCAACATGCTGAATTGGATTTTTATAGTGCTAGCTCACTGAAACAGCAGTCCGCGAGTAGACATGTCGCTCCACTCTGACACATTATTCTGATTCCGAGCCAACCAGTCTTTGCTCTTACTCCTTAATGCTGCATGCTTAGCGGAGAAGCAACAAATACCAATTTCATTGTCTGTGGTTTGACCCGACCGGGGCTCAAACCCATGATCTACCACACACAATGCAGTTTTCTAAAAATGAAGCTCATGTCTAATCTACAAAACATATATATATATATATGCATCTAGTCAGAAAACATATCCAACTGTTTGAATAATCAAGATAGAGCTTAGTGTCAACTATGAAGAATCGGTAATTTTCATAATACAGGTGAGCACATGAACATAAACATGGATGAACCGAGAATGCAAGGAACACTTCCTACTCTTTACAATCAGGGAATAATTATAATACTTACTCAAGAAATATTTCAGTTTAATATCTTGTAGAATTCTATTGAAATCTATTCCCGTCCAAGTTATAAACCTATTCCACATGAAAGACACAATCTCATACTCGTTGCTCTGTTTAGATACGTCCTTCTTTATAGCAGCTATAGACTCGTTCAGTATGGCAACAAATATATTAATCAACAAAAACATCACAGTGAAGAAGAACGCAAAGAAGAACAATGGACCAAATACTCTGTTGCTTTCACCCAGCGATCTGTAGTCATACTTCCCAAGAGCAAACGAAATCAACGTCTCTATGGCATCCATCATACTTTTATAAGATGCTAAATTCGGTCCAAACATTAGGTATCCCCATATAGCATATCCCAGTATAAATATAGTTAAAGCAAAAGAAAATGATGTAAGTTCACCGGCTGAGTAACGTATAACACCTGCAAGCATTGACATCCTACGATTAAACCGGAACATGTGAAGAAGCTTAATTATGTAAATATAAATAGTAAATGCAAGAATGTAACCAAATATTTCATCCCACATGGCAAGTCTCTGGAAGTTGTAAAACCTATCTGAAATTAAAAACAAAATATTTTTTCACAAAATAAAAATAGTTTTCATAGCTTGAAAACATATATTTTTTAATGATTATATCCATCAAAATACTTTCCAAATATACCATTTGCCAATTCCCGACTTGATTCTAAAATTATACACTTTTAACATTTTATTATTGAGTTATTTCCCTTACAGAGGACAAACTTGTTCCCGTTCAATGCAAGAGCAACAGAAAGGATTAAGAATTTGAGTATAATTTTCTGAAAATTTATAGATAATTGAACCTTATAAAATAATAGAAGTTAACTTTATAGCAAATGAAAAATTCACAAGTCGTTACAACATTTAAATTTTATACAGAGAATGACAAAAATATATGTAATTTTGGTTGAATATTGCATGAAATTGACACTTTTGTCCACCTTAAAGGGAAGCAACTACTACAAACATGTGGAAAAGGCGTATAATTTTAGAATCAAGTCGGAAATTGGCAAATGGTATATTGTTTGTTTATATATGCATTGCCATTGGAGATCCAATTATCAAGAAATAGGGCCCAGGTGGCTCAATGAGTTAGGTAGTTGGATTACCTAACAACTCATACAAGCCTATCACCAATCACGGATCACTCTGTGCTGCGTATTCGCGGCATTGACGCGTTATTATCGGAAATGCCGCACTAAAAGAATGAAAACGCGTCAGACCACCACTGAAATGTCTGAAATGCCGCAGTCATTTTGTGTCATGAGCGGTAGCTGAGGCAAGAAATCGAACTCACTTACTTTCCGATGTCTCGAGTGAAAAATCATTTTGAGAGAATTCCATTGCTGGTTCTTGGCTGACTACCATATCTCATTCGTATTTCGTATAATAGTAGTATACTAGCGGGAACCAGTTTACAATAACCTTGAACTTCCGTATAAAAAATTCTGATTGGTTACTTTTTCTCAAGTAAAATTCTGATAGGATTTGGTCAAGTAACGATTTTTACAGGGTTTTTTATTACGTATTCTTGTAGTAATCATCGTATTCTTGTAGTAATCATCGGCAATCTGGGAAAATATTTTTAATCCCAATTTTAAATCGATGAAAAGTTGAATTCAATAGGAATAACAGGTACCTAATTTTTAAATCAAAATGCAAAATTGATCAAATTAAAAAATGCAGAAAATTTAATTCAAATTTTTTTCTGGTTAATAATGATTACAAGGCAATTAATTCCTTAATTAAGGTATAGATCAAGACCAAGTGAACTGTCAGCAAAATAAGTCTCAGGATAAGCCTCTGAAGGTCTTTCAATTCTGTTAAATCCATTTTCGGCTTGGGGGCTTTCCCCCCCTCTGTACCCCCTACAGGGGCATTGCCCCTTGACCCCACTGGAGGCCTAGGTGGCCCCCAGACTCCCCGGCCTAAGGGCCCCTTGGATTTTATGTTGATGGGCCTTTGGTTTGGCCCATCAACATAAAATCCCAGGGTAATCCCTGACAATACGGCGTGGGTTCACACCTGGCTTTGTAAATTACAAAAAAAGGTGCACTCGACTCGCAGCCGCAAGTGATAAAGTTTACCAGTTGCTTGCCCATGGTCAGTGGTTCTCTCCGGGCACTCTGGCTTCTTCCACCACTAAAACTGGTCGCCATCATATAGCTGAAATATTGCTGAAAGTGGCATTAAAAACAAAAATCAATCAATCAATCAATCAAGAAATGACGGTTGAGATCTCATTGATCGGATTTTACACCTTGTTACATCTTTGTACATGCTTACAAGCCATAACCTGCATTTCGATCGGTATATGTTGGTTTTTGTTTTTTTGTTTTCATTATTTGTATTTTTTTTTTGTAGAGGTAGAAGTTCATTTAGTTGATATAAGTGTAATTACTGACCGTCACTGTTTTAACTTTCTTTTTAAAAATAATAACAGTCACAAGTGTAAGTACACATATATTTTAAAAATGCATCGATACGTTTTGCTTTAAAATGAGTTTTTATCGCATCTCACATCTCAAACTGTCAAAACTGATAAGCAAAAAAAAAGAAATTGTCAAAACCCCACTTTTGAAAGTGTGTGTGTGGGGGCGGGGAGAGATGTGCCCACTTGCGCTCTGTCTCTTACGTCTCTGAAATTACATATACAGGCTAATAATTTAAAAAGATAGAAGATAGATGACTGTTTTTTAATAATTAACATATAAAATGCATATTATATGTTATTCAGCTATCAGACATTTCCGGCTTAGGATCTATATTCCCCGAGGCGCAGCCTCCGGGAATATAGATCCTAAGCCGGAAATGTCACATTATATACCCTGTCTGATAGCTGAATAACAGATATATTACGGATTTAACCATTGCTTTTTTTAAATACAGAATTCAACTGTATTAAATATATGTATCTTTTATTTTCATTTTTCATATTTCTAGATGTCCCTTTCCGTACCTCTGACATTCTGTCTTCAATGACGTCAAAATACGTGTCACGTCACGTTTCATATATGAGGTATCTCATGAAGGAAAATCCCGTACTAAATTTCTAAATCAATGCAATTTCATATGTAGTAAATTTTATAAACTTTATTATATACCATATACAGAAAATATTCCTGAACCCTGCTAATCTGGGTCACGGGTCACGTGTCACTGTGAGTTGCATGTGTAGTCTATTTTTATCTTGGACAATAGTTTATAANCGGACTTTAAACAAAAATAATAATCCAGGATTATTTGAATATAGAAAAATGTCAACAACAAATTATCGCTACGTCGAGTATGGATATCACGTATATTTGAAGTTATTATATGGACATAAGACAACCCAATTTCCTGAAACTTAATGTCAGCAACATAATAGTTTTTTATTAAAACAAAATCCAGGACCTCTGTGTCCATGAATTTTATTTTTTTTTTTAAGTTAAATAATATGAAATATTGACATCCACACTTGCCTTTTGGACAGCACATTTCTGTGTCCACACTTGCCCTCAGGCAACACTTGTTTATCAGTATAAAAAATAGTCAAGCTACTTATATAACCAGATTTAAATTCAATGGTTAGTATCGATTGCTGAGGTGATATAATCCTACTTGTTATGTTTGGCGTTTGGGTTAAGATTTATGTCTAATTGTCCATGATTTTATAATACATCGTACGTACAATCTATATCCTGGTTGGCAGTTGCCGAAATGTAGCGTGTTTGTCGGACATTGACACTTCGGATGTATGTTGATTGTAACCACAAGACACAACAAACGTAAATATAATTCAATGTCATCTCCTAAACACAGGGAAGACAACGACTTGAACTGATGAGAATATAGAATACATGTTTATTTTTTTTTTTTTGCGGTAAGGATTATAATATTTGCTACACAACATTTGCCAAGCTACCCAAAAGAATATTGCGCTATCTGCCGCTGTCTATGAGGTTTCTTAAATGTAAAAACTCCGTTTGTGGAATAATAAATGTTCTGTCTTGGGAGAGTCGCCTCACAAAATGAGCGATATATACCAAATAATGAGATCGTCTCCTCTTAATGCTTAGCTTTGTTATAATGTCTGAAATACAATGAAATAATGTTATTGTGTCGTGGGTTACTGCAACTAAAATATTCACCAGCAATAAGTGTTTAGATTATTTGAATTTAAATACATAACAAAAGGCAATCTAATTAAAATGAAATCTCTCACTTTGCTCTTGTTTATTTATATTTCGCGCGTGTGAGATCCTCACACGCGCGAAATATAAATAAACAAATGTGAGAGATCTAATTTTAATTAGATTGAACAAACGGTAGAGTATAGTACTATTTGGACACTTTCTTCCTGACTAATTGACTTTGAATGTGTGTATTTTTTGTTATCTGCTTTGGTCCTATTTAAACCCGGGATCTAAACAGTCAAATTGCATTGACTGGATCAATTTTATCTATATTGGGTCTCTGATCCAAATATAGCTTTTTCGGGTTCCTGAATCATAAGAATCGGTAAGAAATTGTAACAGTTTAAGCGCTAACGTGATAGAGGGCATCATTCAAAATTATTATCATTACACTTGTATATAACAATAATATATCACATAACAGAACAACAGGTTTACGAAATAATTAAAATGCTAACAACATGTAAACCAAACCATGACGTCAAAAGTTTTCAAGGCTCAACGTTTAAAATTGTTATGTTCATCACATTATGGTACACCTGTGGGAGATAGGAGTTTGCTGAATCGATCAGGTATTTGTGACGGAATTATCTGTTGTAATATTTCACTTTGTTCATACAGCCGTTTTGAGTATAAAAACTGCATTTAATTTGGGAAAAATACATTTACTATTCCGTATTATGCTTTTGATTCAGTGAGGCGTAATTTTTTTGTCGTCCATGTTACCGTTTTTGGGAGACTGAAATATATATACCCCATCTGTTTTTACGAATATATGCTGACATTCATGGTTGAAGAACCAATGAAAATTTGTGTAACAAACTAAATCCGTAATATAAAAGAATATTTACCTCTTAATTTCTTTACATTCCTCAATGCCAGGTTAGTTATGGCATGCCTCATAATGTACATCACTATACTAACAATGGCCAAACAAACATTAATAATCTCTACAAGATTCCAGAAACTTCCAAAGTATTTTCTTCCTTCCTTTCTGATCTTTCTAAGCTCTCTTACAAAATAATAAAATATGAATATCACAGTTAAAATTTCACAAGAAACTACAAAAATACCATATCCTCCAATGTAGGAAAATAATCTAAAAGTTTTTAGAGAAAAGTCTGGAACTATTTTTCCAGTTGTTGAAATCTCAAAAGATATAAAAATGTATGAAAACGTGTTGACATTTGGATTATATATAGAGAATTCAATGAACATTCCTCTCGAATATCTGTCGATCCAATTTAATGCTTCTAACTCATTCACTATTTGCGTTGCTCGACCATGCTGACCAATTAAATCGGCAACATATCCACCTCCTGGATAAATTCCATATGTACCACTGAACGGTACTCCATCATTATCATGAAAGGAGCGAAAACTCCACGGATTATTTCGTACTGGAGCAGAACTGTGTCCTGATGTTAACTCTACCCACCCTTTGTCATAGGTTTTCTCATCCTCCATACTTGACGACCAGTCATGACTACAGTCACCCAGCACAGTATGAATTACAAAAGGTATATAGCAGGATTCTACAATAAATTAATAAAAACGTGAATGACATAAATATCATTCTCATTTTGAACATATTGTGTTGTGTTTTTTGGCTTTTTTCCCCATCTTGTTGCCAGTTTCTCTGCATTGTTAATTTTTTATTGCTTTTTCGGTATTCTCTAATGCTTATTTCAACATTTAATGTAGCAAAATATAACATAGTGACCTATATCATTTTTAGTAGAATTTTTGACAAAGGATTTCTTCTGTATGTTCAACATATTTTGTTTTCTATTCTAAGTTATTGCCCTAATTTTTAAGATATGTTTTCAACCCAAATAAGCAATGGTCAAAACAATACATACATGTTTATATATGTATTACCAGTGGAGAACCAATTATCAAGAGTGAGGAGGGGGTTGGGATCCCATTCACCAGTTTAACCTTGCCACAATTTTGTGCCTGTCCCAAGACAGGAACTGGATTTCCAACGTCATACGTCGTGTTCTCTTTTTTATGATCAACAAGTTGAGGTGATAGGTGATGTTCTTCATCTCACAGTCACTGTCACTAATATATATTAGCATATTATAATGTGAAAAGACCCCAAGTTTGTAGTTAACAGTAGAACTATTAATATTAAATAATTTCATTGCAATAATGGACACCAAATACTGATTGTTATTTAAGTTGGATGTTCTTTGTAAACTCACCAGGTCTCACTCTTTGTTGCCGTAGCCTTACAGGGCCTACTCTGTAGGATGTAAGAGTAGAAACAATTCTATCACCCAATACACCTAAAGGGTCTCCATTCCAGTGATGTAAAACATACAGGTTTGGTAATAGTTCCTTCTTTATCCATTTCCAAATATCATCTATTTTATGAATCTGAAAATGTGGGTTTTTCTTTTAAAAGACAAAATATTTCTTGAATAACAGTATTTTTGACTTGTAAATGGTATGTTTTGTGATTATGTGCAAACTCCACTTTAAATAATCAAACTATATGTCTCTTGCTAAGTTGCGGGTGCAGGAACTGCTTACCCTTCGTAAGCCCCTGGGTTCACCCCTGGTTTTTGGTGAGGTTTGTGTTGCTCATCTTTTTAGTTTTCTGTGTTGTGTTTGTCTCCTTCCTGTATATTGTATGCCCAATGTTGTGAGTGTCTCTTGATTGTCCATTCGGTTTTCAAGTTTCAAGTTTAACAAAATAAAACTGCAACTGACCATATTAATTTCAGGAAATTACTAATGCTCATGTGAAATAATTATTTGAGCAGATTAGCAACAATATTGGCCTTGTTTTGCCTGGAGTAATCTATAAGTAATGTAGAATGTTCAGTAAATCACTATATGAAAAGCTACAATATAGCATTGCTGCCTAGCACAAAACATAAAGAGATATTATGCAGTTTTCCCAGTTTTCCGGTTGTTGACTGATTTTGTCTGTTTATTGATTTATGAGTTTTGACTTTCCCTTTATAAGATTGCTCGGTGTTCGGTAATTTTGTTATTACCCTTATTTATAATACAATGTATTTTAAAAATACAAATTGTGACCTTGTATCTTGGTTACACTGACCTTAGGTATGTTGTTTTATTTATTGCTAATATATTAACAATATATCTTATACAATTATAGTCTTTTGTTGAGGGCAATACAAGTTTTTATGGACCTTAAAATCGATATTCACTGAAGCCTTTAGGTTTATTGATTTCCAAGGTCCATAAAAACTTGCATTGACCGATACAAAAGACTGTAATTGTTTTATTACATTAAAAGGAAAAGTGAAAGTGAAACCAAGTCAATATGAAATTAATCCCTTCATTATAACGTCATACATAATGCAATGGAAAGTGAAAGTGAAAGCGAGTCAATAAGAGTTTTAATCAAACAATATCAAATTTTACGGAATGTCAGATGATAGCATGATAGTCGATAAAATTGTTCAAATAAAATTATTATGTAATAAGATATAGCCTTGAATCTTTGTTATACTGTTGTTGCCTTGTTAGATTTTTACATTAATATTAACAATTAACATATTAGATTTATTATTAGCTTGTATCTCAGTTATACTGACCCTGGTTAAGTTTTGGTCTACTGTTAATATTTTAACAATAGCATCTTTGACATGGAATGACCTTGAATCTCTGCTATGATTGGCTACCAGTATTATCAAAGTCAGAAACAAAAAGTAGAAAATAATTTCTCTTAAGACAGTATGCATTTTCATTTCATTCAGTCTAATTTCTCTGGCCTTAGCCACTTCTTCTGGGGCAGGTGGCTCTATGTGCTGGGGCTGCCGCAATACTGTGAAATAAACAAAATGAACGATTTCATTAAGTCATGTATCACTCTACTTAATAATTTGTCTACATCTGTATAAAAATCATTATAAGATTTATGGCATGGTGTAAATTATAATCAAAGAACATTTGATGCTCCTGAATGGTCACTTTTTTAAAATGGGAGAGACTGTGTATTTGTTGAGTTTTTATTGGATCATCTCTGATTTTTCATACTCTTAAACCGGGACCTTGGGTATAAATAGCTGTGAGCGGAGCAAACATTCAGATTGTTCATTATTTTGACCACGGTTATCTCCAGGAGGAAAAATCAATGATAAATAGTTTCTCAGTTACTTTTGGAGCAAAATATTTGACAGGCATGGTCACAAGTGTTCCTTCCTACGAAACTTTCAGTCTTATTAAAAATAATATTCTTCATCAGTCTAAAATCTACAAAAATCACTTTGAAAATTACAATTTCAAAATTATGCTGTTCATATCAATGGGGATTTTTTATGATAAGCTCCGCCCACAAATTGTGTCGGTAGTGCCTACCACAAATGTCCCTTTAAGGTCAATGGTCAACACTTCTATTGTGTCTAATAATATCACTCTTCTCTTGTCAACAATGTAAACAAATAGGAATCTAACACCGCAGTCTCCGACACCTAAGGGTAAGATTTCAATTGATCTCTGACGAGGTTTGTACAAGAATGTCTTCCACCCCTAAATATTGGAACTGGCTTATTTTTCTAGTGACAAAGTGCACTCTTTATTACATTAACAACATTGTACTGCATCAGAAATCATGTAATGCTTTCTCTTGTTATTTTTTCACATTTAATTCTGTTTTGAAGATTAAGATTTCATTCAAAATAGGGAAAGATTTATTTTATTAGTGAAATCTTACCTCGTTTTGGTTCAGTGTGGATTAATTCTTCATCTTTCTTCAGTTTATTTGATATATCAGGATCAAAATCAGTTTCTTCTTCAATGTCAGGTTTCCTTAGCAACGCAGCAAGGAGAACAGCAATCAAGATTATCTAAAAAAACAGTTCATCAAGAAAAGCTGTCTTAAAATTTAAATCTCAAATAAAACTAGAGGCTCACTTGAGCCTGTATTGCTCCCCTTGTTATAACTTTTCTGTTTATTATTCATTGATCTTTAATATACAGATTGGATCCAGTCATGTTTGTATGTTCTGAGAAAATATTTTAACATTCCTTTGACATATTAATTAATGATTATAATGGAAGCATCAAGGGTGAAAGTGGTTTTTTGGACTTATACTGAAAATTTTCTACTATTAACACAGAACAGGATCCTCTAAAAAAAAATATTTCTTTGTCAAAAATGCGTACCTCACCCCCTAAAAAAAATCATTAAATTTACATGAATCTCAAGAACTCTCTGGACCTTTGCCAAAAAAAAAATGAAATCTGTCAAAATACTGAAAACTTTCACCCATTAAGCATACAAACTTTGAAATCATGTGCATAATATTCAAACAGGCTAGTTAAAAAAAATTCTGAGCAAAAACGTATTATATACAAAACAATTACAGTAAGACTATTATATCTTTAATTCCATTTCAATTCATTAAGTATGTCAATTTTTAAATGATAGAAATAACTACCTTTATTGGTTGTATAACTGTAACAGATTCAAATATAGACAATATCATGGATGACAACCAGTTTATTGATTTTTCTTTGCCCCACTCCATACTGTAGAGAAAGGTAAAGAAACAGGAGACTCCAGATGATAGAAATACCAAGATCCAACCGACATAGACACACCAATGTGGTAGTTTAAATTTCTTTTTCCTTTTAGCCTGTAACCCTTCAGCAGGGACAGTAGTAATTATCTTCTGATGTCCATCACATCTTTCTGATTGAAATCTGTCCTCAATTTCTGTATAATCTGTTTTTTGATGCTCAATTTCTGTGTAATCTGTTTCTGAATGATCATTTTCAGAATTGTTCCCCTCCGTCACAAAATCATAATCAGATACCTCCTTTATCGTCATATCATCACATTTGATGAGCCTCGGTTTCAATCTTATTTGTGATAGTGTTCTTACTGGTTTCACATTGCCAACAAATGCATTTGTGATTCTTGTTTCTTTTGGACGTGACTTACGGAATATCAAATCTATTAAAATGTTAATTGGTAGCACAACTAAACTTGATACAACACTAATGTATAAACCATGCAGTGTAAATTCAAGTGGTCCAAGTTTAAAAGATTCAACATTCTGAACCTTTTCCTCCGCTTGATAAAACATGGCATTAGCTACCATTGTGGTAAAAATCAGTGATAAAATGCATGACAATCTTTGAGATCGTGTAAAATTGCTTCTTTGAGGTCTTGAGAAGATAGATATCCACAAATGTGAGTCACTGAAACTCCTCTTTGTTTTAGTAACGAAGAGATTCTGGAAGCTGGTTAGATCACTGGCTCCACTCACTGGTATTAATCTGTCTACCATGCCATCATCTTCCTCAACAGCAAACCATTTGTTACACAAGAAAAAGAACCTAAAACACACCAGGTTATTTGTGCTGAATACACAGGAAAAATGAACATACAACACATTAGGATTAATAAAAATAAAAAAGTAAAATAATATTGGTTAATTGTGCTAATCACACATAGAAATAGAACCTGCAACACATCAGGGTTAATTGTGCTAAAAATACCACACTGTCGGTTAATTGTGCTAATTACACATGAAATAGAACCTACAACACATCAGGGTTAATTGTGCTAAAAAATACCATACTGTCGGTTAATTGTGCTAATTACACATGAAATAGAACCTGCAACACATCAGGGTTAATTGTGCTAGAAATACCACACTGTCAGTTAATTGTGCTAATTACACATGTAAAAGAACCTGCAACACATCAGGGTTAATTGTGCTAAAAATACCATACTGTCGGTTAATTGTGCTAATTACACATGTAAAAGAACCTGCAACACATCAGGGTTAATTGTGCTTATTACACATGAAAAAATAACCTACAACACATCAGGGTTAATTGTGCTAATTACATATGAAAAAGAACTTAAAACATATCATGGTGAAGTATGCTAATTACCTGTTACACATCAGTATTTTAAAAAATAAGAAATAGAACCTATAGCATATCAGGGTTTGTTTGTCTTTGATGATTTGTAACCATATTCTTAATAACAGTAACACAATTGGTGCCACTAGAGGAGCAGGAATTACCATCTTTTTGAGCTAAATGATTTCACCTCCTGTTTTTTATGAAGATCATGTTGTTCAATCTTTAGATTTCTGTATATTGTTTTTGTCAAATTTACGTTCAATCCCTGTTTCAAATTGATAAAATATAGTAAAAAATTAACTTCGCACATGCTTATTGACAAACAAATTACAAACATAATTTCTAACTGAATTTGTGTATTCATTCCGGACAGTGGTGCATACAAACATAAAAATGCCCGTATTGTCTTTTTACCTATATTTTTTTCTGGAATAAATACTTAAGACTACTGTCTATCGACTTTTATTTTTGTAATTTAACGTCTTCCGGTGATGTAGTTTACAAGGAACGTTGATGACTTTAACACAAGCTGGTTACTGATTTATTTTACGATTTTGTCAGCATTTTACTTGTTTAAGGTATAAATTCAAAATGCCATCAAATTGGAAAATATCAGTAACTTAATTGCATCACAGTCTAGTTATACATAAAAGCCATAGTTTGTATCACGTTTTAACATGGGTAACATTATTTTCGTTGCAATTGTTATGAAAATAATGCTACCCATATTAAAACTGGATACAAACTCTGGCTTCCCTGAATTATTTCTTAATCATAGAAAAGAACAGGAAGGTGATAATAATTGTATTGATTATCACAAAACATCAACTTCCAATTGTCAATTTTCTTACCTATGTTTCAGGTAATTTGCATATAAACAATTGATTGAGTGAGTGAGTGATTGTTGTTTAATGCCAATTCAGCAATTTTTCAGCTATATCATGGCGAGAACAAGTTAATTTTCAATGAGACGATGATGAGGTCCACTTTGTACTAGACCAACATGCTAAGTTGGATTTTTATAGAACTAGCTCACTGAAACAACAGTCTGCGGGTAGACATGTCACTCCACCCAGACACATTATTCTGATTCTGAGCCAACCAGTCTTTATTCTTTCTCCTTAATGCTGTGTGCTTAGCGGAGAAGCAACAAATACCAATTTTACAGTCTTTGGTTTGACCCGACCCGGGTTCGAACTCACAGTCTACCGCATTCGAGGCGAGCATGCTTGCTAACCATTAGGCCACCGATGCGGATAACAATTTATTAAAAAACTACACTGTAAGACATTACAAAACCTTTGATTTGTTAACAGTTTATAATTAAAATGAATTTCTTACGTTTCTCCAGTTTGTAAATCTGTTACAATAACTTTACTGAGATACCATCCCTGGTTCTTGCCCTTTCCTGAGCTATCATGCCAGACCCTAATAAATGTAAGGGGCCCCAACCATTCAGATACACTCATTATGTAGTTGTTTACACTCCCTCTAGACAAAGTCTGGAAAAAAACATTAAAAAGAATTTTAAATTGCATCCTAGTGTGCTTCATAAATGTTGTGATGTCAAAGTGAAAACCCGTAGACATTATGCATCTATAACCAAGGCCAAATGTAGTCTTCATTGTGGCCTGGCTATAACAATTGTTTTCGTGGGGAAACTAGCTTTATTCAGGTACACATTCCTTGATATGGCATCACTGTCAATCACTCATAAAGATACTTAAGTTCTCACAAATATATAGTTTATTAAATAACGAATTTATATACAAGATCACATTTCCTAAATACAAAGTTTCCAATAAATTTAGTATATGGTTTTAGTTTGACATCCAAAGTATGACTCCTTTTTTACAACATTTTATCCAAGCTATTAATACCCATTTTTCTATTACTCAATAATACATAATACACGACAAGACAATACATGTAAAAAATGTTTTTGTAACCTCTAATTCCCATTAACACTTCTTTTAATCTTTACACCTTATTTAATCCCGAGTGACATTAATCCTCAGACAATTAGATAAATAAATAAATAAATAACCACTTAAGATTTACCTTTAGCAATTATATAATTTCCCATCTATTATTAAATGATCTGTCTATTATGATAAAATATATATACAATGTAGAATAAACTGTATTTTTAATAATATACATTTGTATTCTGAAACATCCCAAATGTATGGGTTATACATCACAAAAATCTTACTATTAGGGGAGATAACAACTGATTGTAAACATGTACATTATGTGTGACAGAAAATGTGAATATGAGGGGAGATAACAACAGATTGAAACCTGCAGACATCATATGAGTGAGTGAGTGATTGTTGTTAATGCCAACTCAGCAATTGTTCAGCTATATCATGGAAAGAACAAGTTATTCAGACATCAGGAACCTTTTACCATGAGGGGAGATAACAACTGATTGTTAACATGTAGACATTATGTATGACAGAAAATTTTACTATCAGAGGAGATAACAACTGATTGTAAACATGTAGACATTATGTGTGACAGAAACTTTTACTATCAGGGGAGATAACAACGATTGTAAACATGTAGACATTATGTATGACAGAAAATTTTACTATCATGGGAGATAACAACTGATGGTAAACCTGCACTCGTCGCAACTTCGGCTGATTCCGTACCTTCATCAAACCTCGTCCGTATTACGATAGCTCCCATTGGAACTACTTTCGGAAATCTTCAATGAAGGAGGTATTAAAGTAATTTGACTTTCGAATATTCGTCCAATAATAATATATTTTCATTCGTCGCAATGTCGGCTGATTCCGTACCTTCATCAAAGACCAATATTTTTCAAAGCAAACTCTATACACTCATCTATTGTCGCCATTTTAGAACTTATTCGCAGTGCGCAATGTTTGATTGACGTGATACGGTCTTCCGGTGAAGAAATGTGACGTGTAGACGCATATCAAATACCATATTACAGCCGAGGGATTGAGGAAGAGAAGCGGACTCACCCGAGGTTTGCCGATTGGGTAAACCTGTAGATATTATGTGTGACAGAAACTTTTACTATCAGGGGAGATAATAACTGATTGTAAACATGTACACATTATGTGTGACAGAAACTTTTACTATCAGGGGAGATAACAACTGATTGTAAACATGTAGACATTATCTGTGACAGAAACTTTTACTATCAGGGGAGATAATAACCGATTGTAAACCTGTAGATATTATGTGTGACAGAAACTTTTACTATGAGGGGAGATAACAACTGATTGTAAACTTGTAGACATTATGTGTGACAAAAACATTTGCTATCAAGGGAGATAATAACTGATTGATTGATTGATGTTTAATGTTTAACGTCCAGCGAGCAATTTTTCAGCTATATTCAGGACGAGATAACTGATTGTAAACCTGTAGATATTATGTGTGACATAAACTTTTACTATGATGGGAGATAACAACTGATTGTAAACCTGTAGACATTATGTATGACAAAAACTGTTACTATCAGGGGAGATAACAACTGATTGTAAACCTGTAGACATTACTGGATGTGTGACAGAAACTTTTACTATCAGGGGAGATAACAACTGATTGTAAACCTGTAGACATTACTGGATGTGTGACAGAAACTTTTACTATCAGGGGAGATAACAACTGATTGTAAACATGTACACATAATGTGTGACAGAAACTTTTACTATCAGGGGAGATAACAACTGATTGTATACATGTACACATAATGTGTGACAGAAACTTTTACTATCAGGGGAGATAACAACTGATTGTAAACATGTAGAGGGGTGTTAGGGATATGGTGCTTAACACCACTTTCAACCCTATTTCAGTATTATTGTGGCACTCAGTTTTATTGGTGGAGGAAACCAGAGTGCACAGAGAAAACCACCGACCTGCCACAAGTGACTGACAACTTTATCAGTAAATATGTAGACAGTATGTGATAGAAACTTTTTACTATGAAGGGAGATAACAACTGGTGGATATTTTGAATGAGTGGAAAAGTTTATGTTATTTATCATGGATTTACCTTTATTTGTTTATCATCTTCTAGTTGTCTAACGCCAGTATCTTTGAAATCACCAGCTAATATAAACCTAACATGTGACCTAGTTCCTGCCCCTCGTCTCATACCAGTGCAGACAGTTATCTGGTAACAGTAATTCTCTTGTATAACATTGTCTATCAGAGGTGAAACTCCCCACTGTAAAACAACATAATGTTAATGTTTATATATTTCAATTTGGCCAACTTTAATACCTGATCCAGAATTAAACATAATAAGAAATATAAAAAAGATTTATCTTTCATTACTGTAGTTCAACATACAATTTAATGACACGATAATAATAAAACAAAACATTTACACATCTTTCCAGTTCAGAGGAAAGACAATTATCTTGACAGAACAAGTATTTATCATATCCTTCACAGCAAGAAAATTGAAAATACTAAAGCTAAACACTAATGGTCCACAAAATGACCAACAACAACAACAACACAAACCATTCCCCTGGGAAATATTAAATTAAAAATCACAGAAACATGAGAACAACAGAAGTTGATGTATATTGTTACAAGAAATCTGTGGGGTTTTTAAGTTTTAAAAAACAGACCATTTATGCTAGTATGTATCTGTCACTTACAGCATATCCTCATTAACCAGTTAATCCTTTCAAATTGTAAATATAAAATATTGGTACCTTCTGATATTATTTAAAATGGTATTCTCATCAAGGCCTGACCTGCTAAATGCAATGATTGTAAGTGGTAGCAATGTATATACATAATAAAAAAAAATGTTCTTAAATCTCATCAGATACAAATAATCAACAAATTACCTTAGGTATTAATTCAATACATAAATATATATATCCAGATCGGAAAAATGCCAAAATAGTGTGTGTAATGTCTTGTTGTGTAAATGTATTGTAATGTCTGTATTGTCGGTAAAAATGGAAAATTAAAAAAAATGTGAGAAAAAAAAATTACCTTGATAATATCCTTTTTGTCTTGATATCTGGTCCATACAAGCCCTAGGATATACAGAAATATGAATCCACATAGTGTTGACAGGACAGCCCAATTATCCTTCAATTTTTGGTCCAAGTTATCGAAGACAGTCTGGAAGTCTATTTCATTGGGTGGTACAAAGAAATCTACACCAAATGATGTCAGATGGTTACATAGACATCTGGTAAAATTAGTGTTAGATAAGGAACTAACCTGAAAATAAACAAAAACAAAGATTTTTAAAAAAATGAAAAAATAAAATTTTGAATCTGCAAAAGTGTATAAAAGTTGATTAATTCTGTTGATGATGAATGCACAGAGTTCAGCTAATACACAAAATCAAAGTGAGCCATCATGGTCGTGCTCGTATGGTAGTTGGATTTATAACTACATGTGCAATCAGTGGCTCCAATCCTACATATGGCAAGGTTACTGTATATAAAAGTACGTTATAAAGTTTGTCAGTGGCTTGTGGCAGGTCTGTGGATTTTTCTGGGTTCTCCAGTTTCCTCCGCCGATAAAGCTGACCGTCATGATATAACTGAAATATTGTTGAAAGTGGCATTAAACACTATAACCCTAATCCTAACAAAATCTAGTTCAGGTTGTCAAATACATATACAATGTACAGTGTAATAGATAAAAAAAATGTATATTTCAGATAAAAATAAATAATAGAAATCTATTTCAACAGAAATAAATAATAGGATGTTGTCATTCAGATTGTTGTACATTAAATATTATATATTACTGTTATGCATTAAAATTGTATATCATAATGCAACATTATTTTGATACCCTTTCTTTACCAGGACACTGATTGAAACTGACAAACTAATGTATTACCAATATAAATAAACCCTCTTTATGTGACCATTGATACCCTTTCTTTACCAGGACACTGATTGAAACTGACAAACTAATATATTACCAATATAAATAAATTCTCTTTATGTGACCACCTACTTTTATATATAGAAGGGTGGTCTTTTTAAGTCAGGCTTCCCAATAAATCAAAAATTTTGAAAAATGTCTATGTTAGCAACTGTGATACTATGTTCAATTCAATAATTGAAAGGTGTTTATGCATGGTAAGAATTTACACTATATGATACATGTGATGTACAACTTACAGAACAGTTATCAGAAGTCCATTTGTCTTGTATAGTATTCCAGTAATAACACCCGGATGTCACAAAACTTAAGGTATAATTTACTACATCTGCTTCCTCTAGTTCATAATCATAATAATCCTCATACACATCAATCTCTGATACATTTACTATAAATGGAAACCAAGATCTCATAAGAATTTTTATCATAAAATTAAATACAGATTAATACATGGGCATTGCCATATTGGCTTGGTTATCATCCCGAGACACCCATATTGGCCTGAGACAAAGTCGAGGGCCAATATGGGTCGAGGGATGATAACCAGGCCAATATGGAAATGCCCATGTATTAAACTATTTATTATATACTTCCGACATCTGCAGACGTAAACACCGGAAGTTGTTTATTTTGTCTGAAATGCACGAGGGGCACCTAATAACAGGTTATTTTCCCGGGGTGTGAAAATATGGACAGTTTACTTCCGGTCATATTGGTCATACAAAAATGCCTTTATTTTAACTAAGTATGTAATAAAATACATGTAATAAAATAATTGATATTTGTGTGGGTTATTAACAACAGAAGTTTCAATACAGAATGTACCACACAATAAATCATGCTTAGATGCCCCAGAAGATTTTAATATGCTGCAAGTAATAATGCAATAGAATTTGTCTTCTTTTGAAATGAAGAAAGTCAATGTTCATTTTTTCTAGATTTTATGATTGTGCAGTCCATATGGGTATGTTCTAAGATTACAAATATATGCTGAGTTTGGGTAACCGTAGTTCTTTGTCGGTTACCCAAAATAAATTAACCATTAGTGACTGTTGGGAAGTTGGACACGAGAGGCATATTTTTCATACTCGAACAGACGGGTAGTGATTTTTTTTAATCATATAGATTTGTATATTCTGCTTTATACAAATTTAAGGTAGAACACGAATTAAAATACAAAATACTTTTTTTTTGTTATAAGGTGCAGATATATTATATAGTGACAGTGTTAAAATAAAGCATTATGATGTCACTTTCAGAGTGAAATAATTATTTCTTTCACTATGAAATTTATCTCACTAAAGTGAATTGACAACAATTCAGTATCATCTACATAATAAATGCTTTAAATTTTTGTCAAAATAACATCTTACCTTCTGCTCTGATTCCAATATAATACAATCCACCACCATTTTGTCTGACGTAGTCATGAGAAAGGAACACCCTGTTGGCTATCTCCTCATACAGATCATTATTATCAACCATCTCAGTAACCTCATGGGGTATCGTAGTATTCCAATCATAATCAGTAATGGATGGGAAATCTCCAAACTTGACAAAAACTTCCAGTTTCCTGTTTATTTTCCTAGGATCTATCAAGATAGTTAATGTACTGTCATTAGAGCGAACTTGAAAGGAATGGAAATACAACGTATCTGAATTATCCAAGGCCAGTGTAAAAGTTTCTGTATTTAGTGCTGATGAATCTACATCTATATCTATCACAATTCTATCTTCCAGGTTTTCTACTGTAATTACCTCCCCTTCATCTCTATAAATATCCAATGTTAAAACTGGACTATTGATGAACTTAGCTGTAGGGTCCCATACATATGGATTTATCTTAGAACTCAAGACCTGTAATAAAGTAAAGTGTATATCATAAAAACTAATTGTCGTTGGACGTTGCCCGTGTAGCATATGACACAAATTGTTGATGAACTCTAGGATCCCATGTTTAAGGATTTGTCTTGGAGCAGAACCTGTAATATCATAAGAACAGGATTATTAGTATCATTCAATTTACATGTTGGCTGTAGGGTCCCATACATTATTATTTGCATTAAAACTTAGACCATGTAATAAAGTAATCTGTATATCATAGGAAGCAATTTGTTGATGAACTTAGCTTAAAGGTCCCATGCATAAAGATTTTTCTTTGAACTTGTATAATGTATTAAAGTAAACGGCATATCAATAAGTGGGGTCCTGGAAAGCTTCAAACAAATAATTTTGCATGTTCATTGGAAATACACCTACAATCTGATTAAAATCATATAATGTATATGCTTCATTCCATTGTCATCTGACATACTGACATAAGTAAATTTACCCTTACACCCAGAAAAACTTCTGACAAAAGTGAAGTTAACCTGGTCACATGCTGAAATCATGATAAACACAACAAGATCAAACAATGAAAACACCACAAGCAAAATCTAGACAGCAGGTTTGGCTATAGATATTAACAAATAAGATAAAAAGATATATAAATGTCAAGCTGGAAGATTGTTAGATCGAGTGGTGTCAGAAGTTAAAATTAGGAATAATCTATTCACTCCTCTATAATGTTAACTTAACGGTATTAATATTGCTGGTCTCTTATCACTGCTGTATACAAACCTTCAAGTCTATGTAAGAGGAATTTTCCACACTGCTCAGTAAGATATTTGATGATGGCATTTTAAATGATCCACTGACTGCATTCACATTAGAGTTGTTTAATTGAGGCACAGAACTCCTTTGAGCAATAATTGTTAGTAGCATAGATTGTAGAATGACTGGAGGTTCATCTGGTGCCTGGTTCTTTATCACTGACTGGTACACAACTTCTGCTACATCAAGTACTTTAGATGCAATTTCTTTTACCTTACAAAGGAAATAATAGAAAAGCATTTACCAACACAAAAAAATGCTAGCTTTCTATATCACCAATTCTCCTTTCTTTGGCACCATCATTATACAGTTTATATTTCTCAGTTGGTTCGCTTTGTCCGTATATGTTAAAAACCGTAATCTCATGATAACGGAAAAACTTTACAATAAATGATACCGTTTTCATCAATTATTGAAAAACCTTCAGTAAATTTTATTACCGCTATAAAGATCATGTACATAAATACAATGTAGATGCAGCGATCTGATCAGAATGGGATTTTGTTTATCTATGTTTCTATGGTAGCATTATTTACAAAGATGAACAGTTCAAATCTGACATATTCAAATTTATAAAATCATTAAAAACTGTTATTTGTATGGGGTATAATTTAGAAACTAGAATTGACTCTTAGAGGCTGGTTATCTTTAATAAAAAAAAACAATCTGCTGGTAGAACTAGAAGATACTACTATCAACTAAATCAATACATTTATATTTCATTCCATATTATATTACTATTTCATATTATCAATTCGAACACATTAATGACCTATTTATTTTTGGCATCCCAATTGTCCAACTATCATTGATTACAACTTCTCCCATTATGACGTCATTTTAACCCCGCTGAACCAGTGGTGGAAAAATCTGTAATCCTCTAGAGGATTAAAATGTCTCGTGCCTTTCCCCGCATTTGACTCGTTTGACTCGTTTGAATGCTTTTGAAATCAAGTTCATGTTAAATAATGGGAGAAACAAATTCTCCTTCAGTTGTCCATGTGGGTTATGATATTTCTCCACTCTCGCGTGGAGAAATATCGTAACCCACGGGCAACTGAAGGAGAATCTATATTTAAACTATAGCATTACATACTTTTGCTTTTTTTGTTACAGCATTAATAGTACTCTCTGTAGCATTAGAAACTGTCTGCATTGGTGCCTGTGTGACAGCTACACCTGTAGCCTCTGTCGTCTGTTCAACACCGTTAGATTCCAACAAATTCTGGGCAGCTATATTCCTAATTTCTTCTCCTGTAGCTGCAAACACCACACTACCTAGGCAAGCCAAGATATCTGTCAAATAAAATAAAGAACAATCTCATGTTAACATCTGTTAAATAAGATATAATGTTTATGCATTTAAATATCTCAGGATAGAAAAATAATACCTACAAATATTGAAGGCCAATCTCATTTCCTAGGCAGGCCAAAATGTCTGTCAAATACAGAACAATCTTATGTTAACATCTGTTAAACAAGACATAATGTCTATGCATGTAAATATCTCAGGATAGAAATATAATACCTACAAATATTGAAAGCTAATCACATCAATTTTGCCTAAAATGGATTGATTGAATATTTTCATTTTGAATTTAAAAGTTGGTGGAATAAATATATGTCTGGACAAATCCAACCTAGTATGGGTAAGTAACTTGTAAATTATCAGAATGATTGAACTTATAGGTATTTGTACATGGGGTATACCTTCAGCAGTGCTGTATTTTTGTCCCTCGGATTCTGTCCTTGAACTTTCTACCATCGTTTGTAAAGAGTTAGCCATTCTTTCCATCGCACCTATAGCTACATCCTGCATTTACAATTTAGCAGTTAATATAAAGACATTATTAGGTACAATATTGTGTAGTCTTACCTTAAATTGGCTATAGAATTAGCTAAATCTGCTGCTGGGAAATATGAAAAAGATCCCTTCCAAAGGCACATCTCAATTCCAACTTCATTGTTTAGAAAAATTCTATACAGTAAAACCTGTCTAAACCAAACCCCTTTGGGACTGAATAATTTGTTCAGTTTAGACAGGTTCAAATTATATAGACATTAAGTAGATTTGATTGTAAAGTGTGTCTGGTTTAGACAGGTTTTTGGTTTACTCAGGGTTCAGTAGATGGGACTGTAAAGTGTGTCTGGTTTAGACAGGTTTTTGGTTTACTCAGGGTTCAGTAGATAGGACTGTAAAGTCTGTCTGGTTTAGGTAGGTTTTTGGTTTACTCAGGGTTCAGTAGATGGGATTGTAAAGTGTGTCTGGTTTAGACAGGTTTTTGGTTTACTCAGGGTTCAGTTTAGACAGGTTTCACTGTATTATGAAAAGAAATCTTTAGTTTTCTGTGTAATGTTATGTAGATCGTTGTTTGTCCTTTTGGCCTTTTTCTTTTGGCCATTGTGTTGTATGTCCTTCTTCGATTTGGTATCTTCAAACTTTTCTCAAAAGTGATGGTCAAACAATTCGACCAATATTAACAAAATGTTATGTATATAGCTAATCTAAAAATAATTAGATGGTTGTTGTATCTTTAGTTTTCATCAAGTTAGTGAAATGAAAAAAGGGGTAAATATTGGACGAAAATAAACTGTTTTAATGTACATTCGAAGATACATGTAATGACCATTAATGTTTGATCAATCATTTATGTGTTTGCATCCTAAATGATTTGTACCTAAACAGAAAGTCTTGATGCAAATTTAACAAAGCTGTGTGACCATAAAATTCAGCAGTCATTGTGCACCAATGTTGTATAAATACTGAAAAACAAACGAAAAACAGCTGACGTTACATCATTAAGAATAGCAACAAACATTTATTGCATTTTAAGATATTTTGTTGTACCTGAGATTCATCAGATAATTCTGTACTTTCATGAGTTATAACCCTGAACGCCATGGCTGTCTGTTGTAGAGAGTCCAATGTCTGTGTCTCAGTCTCTGTTGATAATATCTTAATAACTGATGTCCTCAACTGAAAATAAAGTGAAAATTACTATTATCTAGAAAAGTTATTTCTAATACCGGTGTCTCAATAAATAGTCAACACTTTTCCTTACAAAATTGCTTTATGTTAGTTTTTTATACATAGCAAAACAATATAAATAAAAACACAGTATAGCAGTGATTTCCTTTAAATAATAGAGTAAAGATGAGAACCATAATTCCTTACAAAATGGTTGCACATAATACACACTGATGTATAATACACACACCAAATATGCGGTCTAAAATTATTTTGGTAATACACAACTGACTACAGCATGCACAATTATACAAGTGATGAATACAAACATAAAAAATTTATCTCAAATAGTAAAATTGATGGCAGATGCAAAACGAAGCGTCAGGTCATAAACTACAGCTACCTCAACTCTCAGCTGCTTTTCCACGGCTTCTTCTTCTTTCCTCAATCTCTCTTTCTCTGCAGGATCCATTGTACTACCGGGATTTATAGTACTGTCTCCCTCTGTCGGCTGCCAAGTTGTAGTCTCGTTCAGCCAACCGTTTGTAGTGTCAGTAGTGGCATCGGAAGTTGATGGTGGGGTGTTTATAGATGTAATCATCTGAATCAAGGAAGCTCTTGAAATTCCAATCTGATAAGACAGAAAACTATGAAATTTTTTTTTTTAAAGTACAAAAAACATGTTTTTTTATTAGAACTAAATAAATTGTAATTAGTCGAACTAAAACTGCTTAGGCTTTAGCAAACAATTGTCTTGTTAAGTGAAAGAACCCTTGGTTTTTAAAACAGTGAATCTCATTTTTACCTATTAATATACATGTACATATGTAACACACAATGTCATACTTGAACTGTAAATTATCTATGTAATATCAGATTGTTTACTTATCACACAACAAATGAGATATGAGAACAACAAAAATGAAGTTGTGGAATTGTTGACTTATTTTTCATATATTACAGTAAATGACAAGTGCATAGCTGTTTATAATACTATCATAGGTCATATAATTGCAATTTTTCTTTTGGTTGAATTAAGTTGCCATTTCTGTTGCTTGAATTTAATACGGTTGTTTCGAATCATGTTAATTCCGACCATGTTCTGTCTTTTTCGTGTAATGACGTCTGAAATGTTATGTCATGACGTCTGAAATGTTAGGCAGACTACTTCCAGTATTTACGCTATTACTTATTAGTCGTAGATGCGGTAGATAATAAGTAATTGTAAAGAAAACGACTGAGTAAATACTGGTGTTCGATACCTCACTGTCTGTCTGATAACAGAAATATATCAAATATATCAAGACAGGTCGTTTTCCTTTCATGATGCTGACAGCAGTAAATTCAATTTTAAAGAAGTAATTGTCTGTGTATTGAAGTCTTTGATACAAATAAAATAATTTAATTGATATCTGTCTTTTACAGAAAATGCAAAAAATTCTTTAAGTTGGGTAATGTTAAAACGGCACTTATAGATTGGAGTTTTCGTTGTGTACATTGACAGCGGAAGTCCAGTGCCTAACATTCCATCAAAATCACTTGGTATGGCAGACGAAAACAAAAAGTTTTTGATGGAATGGAAATGATTTGAAACAACCGTATTGTCATTTCTTTTACTTGAATTTAATTGTGATATTTGGACTTTTTCTAGGATTCAATATATCATTTTACAATTACTATGTTGCCATACCTCTGCTGGTGAATAATTGATTAAAGATGCCACAGCTACAATAAGTTGTTTGGCTTCCTGGGCTTTACCAGAAGAAAACAATGAACTTAATTCATTGTTGCCACCACTGGTCAAGGTCAATAGGTTAGCTACATCATTAACAACTGGTTCATTAACCTGTCAAAAAATATGTACAGTACAGGTAAAAAACAACTTTTTGAGATAATAGAGAGTTCAGATGCAATGTTATCTATCCCTTATACTGCAACTCTGACGAAAACAATAACCTCCAATACTGTCCAACTAAGGCGCACACATGCTTGAATGACCACATTTCACACTACGAAACATTCAATACTGTACAACTAAGGCGCACACATGCTTGAATGACCACATTTCACACTACGAAACATTCAATACTGTACAAAAAGAAGCACTCAGGCTTGAAGGAATACAGGTCACACACAGTAACCTCCTATATCGTACAAAAAAAACCGACACACATGTGAAGGACCACAGGTCATACATACCCCGAAACGTCCAATATTGTACCATTCAGAAGAAACAATTACTGTTCAAAACAGATTATAACGTAGACAATTAGTTTCGTACATACGATGCATTTCTGGAATAGCATTCCGATTATTACAACATTGTGCATTTCAGAAAAAAAATATGCTATGATTCAGTACATACATTTCCATTAGAAAAAAAATCATTAGATAAATAGTCGGATACCAATTCACAAAATGTAAACAACATATTAAAATAAACAAAATTTGACTTAAATACCTTGACTTTAAGATATGTTTCAACGTATTCTCCGATAGGATTGGAAATCCTGACAATAACATCATGGCTGTAGTCATATTCCTCAGGACCTAATGAAAACTTGCTCTTAGGAGTAAATGGATCTTTCCCATAATACAGCAACTGTGTATCGAGTGCTCCCTGTGGACGAGTCCAAAATCTGTACAATAATCCCCGTCCTAGTATTGATTCTTCTCCCGGGTTTAGCCAACCTGTACAGCTGATCACAAATTCTTCTTCTAAGGCATAGCCTGTGAACAAAAGCTAATTAGTTTTATAGTAGAATAAATTAAACGGCAACTAGAGAAAGTTGATCTGGTGATCACAGATACCCCCGCATTCCAAATTTTCATCCAGAAACCTTTAAAGTCCCTATCTTCTAAGAGAAAAAGGGCCATAATTCATGAACGGTAAATGTCAATTTCACCATAATCGAAATTAATCTGCATTTTATGGTACATCGCATTGTGTTAAAATTTGAAAATATTTGGTTGAGTCGTACCTTAAATATCATCCGGAAACCTAGAAAGTCCCTATTTTCTAATAGAAAAAGGGCCATAACTTAAGAATGGTAAATGTGAAATACACCATAATCAAACTTAACCTGTATTTCATGGTATACAGCATTGTGTTAAAGTTTCAAAAGAATTGGTTGAGCGGTATTTTAAATATCATTCGGAAACCTAAAAAGTCCTTATTTTCTAAGAGAAAAAGGGCCATAACTCAGGAACGGTAAATGTGAAATACACCGTAATTGAACTTAACCTGTATTTAATGGTCCACAGCATTGTGTTAAAGTTTGAAAAGATTTGGTTGAGCGGTATCTTTAATTATTATCCGGAAACCAAAAGTGTGACGGGAAGACGAACGGATGAGGATCCCTATATACCCCCAACTCTCGTCGAGCGGGGGTATAAAAATTCAAAGAAGTTTGAAATATCAGCATAACAATGCTTCCTCAGTGCTGCATGTATTAACCTTGGATAACCAAGGTTATGATCCCCACAAACCCACCCTGAGACATCAGTGTGTACATACTACATGTATAAGAAGACGTTCTGCTTTTTACATGTTAAAGTTTGATATTTGATAAAGGTTTATGCCAAAAAAATTTACACTTACACTATGCATTTTTTGATATTATTTAAATCTGTATAAAATGTAAATTGCAATGAATTTACCTCCTATTTTTTTCAGGACTTGAATCTAGCTTTACCTTTTACTAAGAAATATTGCACTATATTGTATTATATTAGCTTGGCCATGTTCAGCAAAAAAAATATATTCTTTTTTAGTCTTTTTATGTAACAATATTACATGACCTATGTAATGCATGCTATCTCTGAGATACCTCAAGGGAATATAAATATGGCATAGTTTCTCTCATGTGAGATACAAATCTCTGAAAGAGACACCTGCATGTTGTGCAAGATGAATCAAATAGACCTTCAGACATAAATGAGTACATAGTGCTTGCATGGTAAAGATATATTGCAGCATCTCACAGTTGTAATTGTACATTGCAACAACTTTTTCTACCCTATCCATCATTCTCGAGCAAATAAAAACATTAGTCAGTAGGCCCATGACAGTGCCACCTGCATGATTGATTGCTTGAAGGTTTAACGCCCTGAGTATGGCTGATATACTGTTCTACTGACATAAACAATGATTAATTATCCCATGTAATGGACGTAAATAAGACTTGCTGTAATGCTCGAAAAACTCAAACCTTTCATACCGGCCTACCTCTCAGTGGAAAGCCGAGATATAGCTGGCTTATCAATAAAGCAATGCAAAATATAAATGTTTCTAGGTACAGTGAAGCAGCTTACCTGAAGTTGGATCAATGCTGCAGCTTCCACCATAGGGAGGAAGATTTGTTAGAAATTCATATTCTGTAAAAGTATGAGCGTATCCATAAACTTTACCATGGACCCTCATTCTATATATTCTTCCTCCTACTAATGACTTCTGTTTAATAGACATGGCATGTGATACTGTCCCTGTAAATCATAATTAAAAATCATGTAATAAAATTTAATATGCTATAAAATCATTTATATATATGTTGGTGGTTTGGTGCACAGGATGGGTTTCTGAAATAACCTTCATCAGGTACGCTCGTGTTCAATCCTCCAGGCTTGCAGTTTGTATTGAGACCTTTTAAATGTCACCGTCTTCAAAGTACTAAGCAATCAAGTCAAAGATTAAAAAACTAAACTGTCAACTTGAACTTTATACATATTTAATCTTCGTGACACAAAAGTTGCCATATGTATAATATTAGTTCTAGCAAAGAGAGCCGATGCCGATCTCTGTTTTGATAATTTTGGCCGTTAAAAGTTCAAAAAGGGTGACTGTTATTATCTTGCTTTTAAGTGCTGATTTCTTGAAATAATAGTTTGTAGCAATTTACACTTCAACAAATAATGTATATTCTGTGTACATTTATTTTGGAGCTAAATTGTTTAAAAATTGCCAAAAATTTTCGCTCACTTACAAACTTCGAAAATAGTACTCAAGGTATGCAGATGTTATGTATTATTTCTAAATTCTAATATGATTACTTCTAGTGACAACATTGACTCCCCTACCCTCCTACAAAATACATAATATTATATTGATTGATGCAATTTTGCTAATTTATTGTCACTGTTCTATTACACTCCCAATCGACTGATTTTTAGTCTGTACATGTTGAAAATGAAGCTTATCTTAAGAAATAAAAAGTCAGTCTTGGCCTCCCATTAAATAAATCAGTTTGAAACATCATCTTTCATGTACTTTTCTTGGCCTTGAAGTATATGTATTGTAAACTTCTGGTATTGTATTATTTCAACTTTGACAGTTTATAGGACTCTATATGTGTAGTTGATGACTAGGTGATTACTTCAAGTGTAATCCCACCCAGGCGAGATGTACTCAATACAACATTATGTGATGAAGTTTGTCAGTGACTTGCGACAAGTCAGTGCTTTTCTTCTGGTTCTTCATTTTCCTCCATCAATAAAACTGATCACCACGATATAACTGAATTATTGTTGACTGGCGTTAAACACCATAATCCTAACCTCCTAACCCTAAAGTGAAATCTTGTAAGAATAAAAAATATTAATAAATGAATAAACAACACTTTACATGGAGAAGAGTGAAATGTAAGTTAATTTTTTCTAACATTTTTCTTGTCTTGACCTTCTTTGCCAATAAAGAAAGCTGGGTTTGTGGTATGTGAACCAATTTGTTTTTGTTTTACCATTACTAGAGTATTATGTGTCATTGTCATTAAGTTTACCTCACGATAGTACTCATGTGTATTTTTGCTTTCTGAAAATGTTGTCTCCATCGTAAAATGGCTTGTATGATTTCTTTCTTAAAATCTTCTTTGACTCCTTCCATTTGGACAAATATATGTTTATGCAATACAGCATTAGTTGAATTTATCTATCCTGTTTTATACCCTTTGTTTTCTTGCTCCCAAAGACTTGTAAATATTAACTTTCTAATTTTTGACTTGAGTACCTGATGAAGGTTATTATAGAAATGCATCATACCGACTAAATTTTTTATCTAAGTGTATATTCACATACCAGTAGTTGTGAGAGGGTCAAGGTCATTGACAAGGTCAAATACAGCTGAAGCATCATCCTTAAGGTAAAGACTCCAGGTAAAATCTTTCTTGTCATAGTTAGAACATTCTAGACAGCTAACTGACAGTGTTAACTCACTGGATGGATTCATCTTAGATCCACAATTCTCATGGCAACTACAAAAATCATAAAATAAAAAAAGAAATATATAATACAGGAAAAGAACTCTAATTGAAAAGACTACATAGTAAGGCTGTGGGTCTCTAATTCATAAATTATTTAATTAAATGAGTCCACCACTAATGCAGATTTCCTAGAAATAATTACGATCATTTCTTTGAATATTTCATTTATTTCAAACCAGAGATTCACAGTTCGGGGAGTTCAGTTTAGATGAGAGATGAATGTTTGGTTGATATTAGTAGATTGATGACCATTGCTTGTTTAAACTTTCTTTTCATAATTGGTAAAGTTCAAATACAATATCAGATGCAAAAACAAATGCAGAACTCTGGATTCTTAAAAATAATCAACATCAACTGTCCGAACAATGGCATGACGCCAGAGAAATGTATTAAACTAATGATAGAATTTAAGCCTACCTGATGGTAAGTGTTGGTGGATCGCCTTCTACTACAAACACTTTCTGTTCAAACGTTGTAACCCTTGCATCTTTAGAAACTGTCAGTTCAAATATATTAATAGAATTAGGTTCTAGGTACAGTGTACTTTTCTCAAATTCTGGGTCAGCTAATGGTAGTATTCCTATTCCAGTTCCAAAACATCCTGATTGTCTAGTCATATTAAAAAAGACATTCAATTCTGGAATTTCTATTACAGGAATTGTTGTACCATAATTCTCTGTACTTTTCCTACACTTCCACTGAAATACCATTCCTGTCTTGTTAGTCTTCTTGTCAATGTCAGGATCATAAGTTTCATCACCAGCATTCATTTTAAGGATCTGATTGTATCCAACAACCCTAGCATTGCCACCTTTTATCTTTACATGTAGAGGAGTTGGCGTGATGTTCAAATATGTAAAATCTTCTGCGGACAGGCCATAAATATCACTCATGGATACATTCAAACTAATTCTGTAATGTCCACTCTCAAATGTCCTTGGAGGAAAATCTAAATTAAAATTATTTCTAATTACAGAGCCATCTATAGGATATGCTTCAAAGGTATAGTCCTGGTAGGTAACTCCTTGATTTATTTTGTAAATGTTCCAATCATAATTGACATTTTGAGAAACTTTACAATTTATTTCAGCAAAACTTTCTAAGGTGATCCATTTTGATTTTTCAATAGATACCGGCTCATCTATATCTTGGCCACCACCAATGACATGAACTATAGGATAGAAACAACTTATACCAGTTATTATTGCCAAATTTAAGATACTCTTAGACGATATTAGATTAGTGCCCGTCACAATTACAGTAAAAGTAGAGTTTTTACGGTACATATGTTGATGGTCCAAAGAGATCACAGGTTTCCAGTAGATATACTTATAATTCATTGCTATGGCAACATCTTGACAATTATTTTCACCATAAATAACAATTGGCGATCCATCACCTAAATTCCATGTATAGCATGATTCGGTTCCAGGTTGACTCAATTGGAGGTAAAAGGTTATCGTCTCAAATGCATTTGTCGGTCCATCATTACTTAAAGTAGATAGAAGAACTGTCTGATAAAGGGTAATATTGAATGATCTGGAGGCACTAGAAAGCTGGTTACTGGCCGTGACAACAACTTGATAATTCCCATCATTTGTATACTGATACGACAATGTTGGTTCGGTTGTTTCCATAGTAACACCATTTCCTAAATTCCAAGCATAAATTAAATTGTTACCATTAACTACAGATGCATCGAATATTATGTTTCTTTCTGTTGGGTAAATATTTTCATCATCCCCATAACCAAAACTAACATCGGAACTATGATCAGATAGATAAAAATATCTTCCAATTTTCAACCCTTCTACTGCTTCCAAGACCCAGACCGACATTTCTACATGTTTTTGTGAAACAATATTAGTAACACGGAATGCAACCTGATATTGTCCTTTCTGAACAAAGTAATGCTCCTTATTAATAGTAAAATTACTAATAGAATTCAGAGTTAAGCTCTCAGTAAACACTGTTCCATCACCGAATGAAATTTCATGCATTACTTTTGATCCACTTCCAATAGTGAAGACAAAATTAATGCTATTCCCTGTTGGTATGTATGCTATATCATAATCGATGAATATTCCAGATATCGGTTGCTGAAGAGATGTCCAGGTCATAAAAGATGTTTGACTAAGTTTGTTTGCACAAAAAAGTTCTATTTTTAGCTCTCCAATGAAAGCAGTATCATCCCACTTTGTGCTAAACTGGTCAGAATTTCCAAGTTGCATCTGTTTAAAATAAACAGAGTCGACGAAGATATTGTTAAGCGTAATGTTACAATCCACATGGGATGGTGGATCTATAGGATCCAGGTAGGTTATCGTCAGTGGAATGTCTCCCGTGGGATTAGCAATGGCGGCATCAGTGCTCACAATCATATTCTTTACCTCATTTTCAATGTATATCTGGTCGGCCATTAAATAAGTTTCAGAAGAAATATTATTTGAAGCAACAACGGAGACATTGTATATACCAACATTACTTAAGCTTGCTGGCAAATAATATGTTGTCATACCACGAACACTATTTCTTATAATTAAACTTTGAAATTTAACTTGGTTAAAATATACATCAAATATCAAATTTGAACCATTTTTTGTCTGAATAGTTAAAATCACATTTTCTCCTGGTTTAGCAGTATATATATTTCCAGTGACACTTAACCCACTAACCATTTCATCAATAGTAAATATGTCTTCTATAATCTGGTAACTGACATAATTAGAGATATTGACCACTATATTATACTGTCCTACATCATAATAGTGATTCTCTGATACGGGATTTAACATTACTATATCTGAGGTATACTGGAATGTCTCTTCCCCGTCACCATAATCCATACTTATATGTACATTAGAATATGAATTAGTCTCAGAGATAATATCCATCCTCAGGCTGCCTGGATACAAAACGTCAAGTTGTGTCATCTGAAGTTTGAACCAAGATATAATTTTCTGAACAATGACCGATTTTGTTGTCTGTGATAAACTAATGTCATTTGAAGCTTGAACTGTGATTGTAAAATTACCTTCCGTTGTGTACCTACAAATATACAGTAATGTCAAGATCTATACAAAATATTTAAATACATGAAAAACTTTATAAAGTTTTGTCTCTCACAATGACCATTAAATGTCTATGGGTTAGGGGTTATGGTCATACATGTGATAGAGTTGCTATGCTACAACTGGAGATTTGCAAATTTTTGGCTGGAGATTTGGTCTCATAACTGGAGATTTGTTATCGACGTATTTGATGCGTGTTTTTATTGTTTATTGATGTTTTCCTTTTGTTTGTTTCAGTATTGAACCAACTGCATCCCACTTCAATATGTATTGTTTACATTTCTGTCTTAAGTAGTGTTTCATATGATGAATGAAGGATAAAAGCTTTATTTATAATTTATTCATAATCATAAGGTTATAACAAAGCAATAAGAATGAAGGCAGAATGTTCTGAACAATAAAGTCATAGATCACTAAAATTAAAAAGTCACTATTCATCACATGTAGTCACAGAATTTACCTTTAAAAAGTCACAGATATAATCACAGCAAGTGAAAGTCACAAATAATTTGATCGGCTCTGGTCTCAAATAAGCCATAGCAACTCAATCTGAGATGAATTCATTGCATGTTTGATCGAAATAAGAAGTTTTCTCGGCATCAAAGGTTGATCGACTCGTGTCTGCACAACGGTTTATTTTGTCACTTTATAACTATTTTTAATTGCCGCCATCACACTTCTAATCATCCAAGCGTGTGCCACAAACACACTTCCTTATACCCAATTAACTGTCAATCAGTGGATAATTGTATAATCATCAACACCTTAATTAATCACCATCATGACACGGTTTACCTGTAAAGGTGTCAAATAGATCAATAACCGGATATAATTCGTATCTCTCGGTGTTTTTCTTCAGCGCGGGAGTTCCAAATGGGGAGTTTCCAGAAATATTGATCGCAAAATGTAGGGCAAGATTTTTTTGTACTTGATTTTTTTCACGGGCGGAAGATTTTGAAAGTTGACGGGAGAGACGGAAGGGACCCTCAAAATCGGGAGAATAATGCTCCCGCCGGAAGGTTCACATGTATGGGTATTTAACACCACTTTCAACAATATTTCAGTTATATCGTGAATGTCAGTTTTACTGATGGAGGAAACCAGAGAAAACCACTGACCTGTCGCAAGTCACTGAGAAATGCCTATGGATGTTTATGACTAGTTGATATAAAATACTCAGAAGAATACTTATTACATATTAACATCATGCAAATGTTCAACAGCCATCATCACTTAAATGTCATATCTGTGTGGACAGCAATTAGTCAGCCTCTTGTTTTTTATTCATTAAAAACATAGTTATCAAATGGTGGATGGTTATTAATCATATAATACCATTCATTCGAGTTGTCTAAAAAAAAATGATATGATATAGTAATCCACATAACCATAAGTCTATTCAAATCCACTTAAACATAAGCATAGGTCTATTACAATACACTCAAACATAAATATAGGTCTATTACAATTCACTCAAACATAAATATAGGTTTATTACAATGCAGCTATTACAATATACTAGTTTGAATGGTTTGTTAATATGATTCGTAAAATTTTCAGAAATATTCCTTAAAACAAATTATTCAGAATCACCATTATTTTATAATTGTTCTGTTTATGACCAGACTGATGTATTAAATACTAAAGCTCTTACATGTGTGAGAATGTTGTAGGAGACATAAATGCCAGTACTACAGGATCAGTAACACTGGTAGTGGTTCCATCACCATAGTCTATATCATAGGACACATGTGATCCTCTGTTTAAGTTGATACTACATGATACATTATCTGTGACTTTAAAGAACTGTTTGATACAAGTCAGATGTAAACCACTTATAGGATCCTTATTTATATCATCAATTACTGAAACAAAAATATATCAAATAATTCCATAAATACAAAAATAAAGTTTTGAGATTCATGAACCAGTATCACGTTAGTCCTTTACCTAGATATTTTGTACTTCACTGATAATAGAAAGCTTAGAACGATTTCTTAGAGTAAACTATGTTAGTTTGACATCTGATGTGAACTCAATTTAAAAGAAAAACATTCACTTTGAAAGTTTGCATACTGTATTTTACATACTATATATCGACATTTGATTACTTCAAGTAAATATTTTTATAATATTTTTACACAAATTAGATGTACATTCCACATAAACTGAGAGTCAAATTTTCTCCCTGATGTGAAATAATAATGTTTCATTAATGTGCCCAATGTTATATATTTCCTCCTACAGTACAATTCATTTAAACTGGATACCTGTTTAAGATAAAAGTATCATAGCAAAGTATTTTGTTCTAGCTCTTGTAGTTGCTAATACTGATTGTAAACACATTCTCCGAGTCACAGTGTAACATTTAAAAGCACTTTTTTTTCTTCTTTATTTGATATTTCCTAATCAAACAATCATTAAACAATTATATTTGTGTTTCTTTATTATTTTATTGTGATTGTATTTGATTGACGTGCTCATGATTGGTTTAAATCAAGTTGTCTTGTCATGTCTACTGTTGTAAAGACTGTCCAAATCATGTCTTATGATGACTTGTATGTGATTTCAGTAGTTTGCTTTATTTAAGATCTTTTAAAGATCAATATTACAATCTAATTTTTGATAATTTTTCATTACACTCTATAAATGGTCATTAACTCACAATTCCGGGACAGATTTGTTTTTTAATTGTCATAACAACCATTAAATAGTCATCAACAGTAAATTCTGGCAGAAATATGTTATTTTTAAGCATAAAAAAATTGTCTCATTCTGCAATATAATATGTACCGTATTTTACGGACTATAGGTCAATGGGGACGATAGGTCGAATTGCTGCTTTTCAGCTAAATTTTTGAGGCAATACTAGGATAGGTCGAAGCATTCCATAGGTCGAGGATGCCGATGACAACTTGGGTAAGTATCGTCACATCGAACGTTTTTTTTGGGGTTTTTTTTACATCGGTAAACATTTGTCCTATAACGATGTTCTTCGGTAAGTATATGTAAGTATTAAGAATACTATTCTTATGTGTCATAAACGAAATAATAATGAAATTTAAATTGAATAAAATTATGTTTTTAAACTTGTGCTTGTGTGTTTTTTATGAGGAGTCTGGTTTGTAAAGCCAGACATCGATGACATTTAAATCAGGCCATCTGTGGGTGTCAAAAATTAAATAGATGGTAAATGGATGTTCATACAATAAAATAATTAAGCTGTCCAAACAATGTATCACCTTGTGCAGTTTTATTGACATACCTTTAAACTGTGCTTAAATTAATAGTACACAAATTATGTGATCGTCTCGGTCCAGTAAATTTTCAATCAGCTGATCAGGATATTTACGTGCCGACAGAGGTTCACCTGTGTTGATTATTTTATTTGTTCCTAATTGACCAATTCAAGTGTAGAACATTCTAGTTTAACGAAATCGATAATTATTTTCCAGTGTAATTAGTATAAAAAGCTTGCTCTTCACGTTTATTGTGAGATGTATTGCAAGTTGCAACCGCCATTTTTTTACTACAACCTCATGCGCATGCTCGTTTTTGATGGACAAGCTATAGCTATATTTAGGCCTACACATTTTGTGATAATAAATATATATATATATAGTAAAACGATCCACCCTGTGATTTTTTTTCAACAACATGCATTTTTTATAGTATATATTTTATTATACAATACAATATTGAACTGATTTTTGCTAACACTTCAATCATTGAATATTGATTTTTTTTTGGATGTTGAACATTTTTTTCCCGGAATTGCACCCCCTGTTAATATGCTATATTGTNATTATTACAGAAACATGTCGGGCAGGCGCACTAAATTATATATCTACGTTGTCATTATTACAGAAACATGTCGGGCAGGCGCACTAAATTATATATCTACGTTGTCATTATTACAGAAACATGTCGGGCAGGCGCACTAAATTATATATCTACGTTGTCATTATTACAGAAACATGTCGGGCAGGCGCACTA
>MJUT01062384.1:20181-31758 GCA_002080005.1 Gigantidas platifrons | reverse complement strand
ATTATTACAGAAACATGTCGGGCAGGCGCACTAAATTATATATCTACGTTGTCATTATTACAGAAACATGTCGGGCAGGCGCACTAAATTATTTATCTACGTTGTCATTATTATTTTTAAGGAATAAAAAAACAACATTTATTGGGAGTGTTACAATACATGTAATAATAAACTGGTCTTTTACAGATAATTAGTTGTAGAATTATTACAAACTATGCCACGATTTAGTTTATTTCTTTAGTCATCAAAGTTGAAATGACAAAGAAATTAAGCTCAGACTATTAATAGTAAACGACAAATCAATTTCAGTGTAAATAAATGATGTAATAACTATTGAAAATAATAAATTTCTATACAAGTTGTAAATTATTAGGAAAATATGGAAATATGTTGTATGGGAGTTGATTTGCTTCTATAACACATTTAAGGCATTCACTTAGGAATAAAGTATCAATCATTTAAGGCATTCACTTAGGAATAAAGTATCAATAAGGAAATAGATGTATTCAATATATCAATGTCGCACACGTTTTTTAATTGAGAAAACAAAACCACAAGGTTTCCTACAACATTTATTGTGTTTTATTTCATACATAATTTAATACTGCAGCATTTCAACGTGGGTTACTTTATAACATTTTAGTGGGGTGTGTGTTTTTCAATCTTTAATTTTCTATGCAGTGCTTTGTGAAAACGGTTTGAAGATATTATAGAGGAAATCAGAAGCCGCAAGTCGAAGAATGACAGGTAATACAAGAGCATGAACACAGGTGCTCCTGAAAGGTAATCAGTTCAATTGTTTGTTAATTTTTTTGATACTTTTTCTTTTGGTCATTCCATTGTCTGTATTTTTTCCATTTATGGTTTCTATGACATACCTTAATTTTTCTCAGGGGGACAGATAGAGGAAAATTTGATTCTAATAGTTCTCATTAGTCTTAGATCACTTCTACTAAACAATATGTGCTGCGAGTTCGAATCTCGATCAGGGCGAGGTGTACAACATTATGTGATCAAGTTTGTCAGTGACTTGTGACCGGTCGGTGGTTTTCCCCAGGTCCTCCGGTTTCCTCCACCAATAAAACTGACCGCAACGACATGAAATATTGTTGAAAGTGGCATTAAACACCATCAAACAAATTAATCAATATATCAAAACAAGAAGAAACTCCATGTACATACCTAAATGAAGATACGGGAGACTGATAATGACTACACATGCTATAAGAAATGTTATAGTCTTCTGTTTGTAGCTCTTCACAGACTGTTCACTTGTATTGTGCAATGTTGTTAATCTATCTTCTACATAACTCTGCATAAAATTACTACCAGTCTTAGCAAATGCCATATTGATTCAGTTCTATAAGAATAAATAAATAATTAAGGTACAATAGTGACTGTTATACTATTTATTTGTAATTGGTCGAGGGGGTCGTGTACGTATCATACACGGTGTATGTGATTGTACCTACCTACGTAATTAACGCATGTCACAACTGGAGTTGTCAGTCTGATTCCCGACCTTGGCGACATGTACTCTAGACAGCTTTGTGATAAATTTTTATCATTTGCTTACGACAGGTGGGTGGTTTCTCGCATTTACTCCGGTTTTTCGCCATCAATAAAACTGACCGCCATGATGTAATTAAAATATTTTTGAGAGTGGTGTTAAACATCCATTACAAAACTTAACGGTACTTTTGTTGGTTGGTTGGTTGGTTGATTGATTGGTTGGTTGGTTGGTTGGTTGACTGATTTGACTGATTATTGTTAACTGTCAAGTGGGTTATATTATAGGTATATTAATAGTGAGTACATGAACAAAAGAAGACATAATAAAACTAGTGAGTCTGTAATGGACCTATCATGAGCTAAGGGTGGCAGTTATAAAGGATAAAGTCAGTAAATTTTATCTTGTCATGGTCCAAAAACAGCCATTCGTCCTTGATTTTTTGTGCTCGTTAAGTGCTACTACAATGTTTCACAGATACTTATGATTTGAGAATGATGATCCCCTAAAACAGGACAGCAATTAAGGTTCCATAAAAATATACATTGACTGTGAATAACCTATATGCAGCAAGTACTATCAGCGGAAAGTCTAGCTATGTTTATATTTTTATACTGTTGGTTCTCTCGGGGGAGGATATATCATGTAAAGTGAAGTCAATAACGCTCATTATCGTAGTCATTGTAGTTCATCAGTGTTGTTTTGTTGTTGCTCAAGCCAGTAATGACATGATGACGAGGACTGCTCTCAGTGACGAAGTTACTGAAAATGGAACAATTACTCTGTTGCCAAAAATCAACGGAATAAATAAACGCTTTGATATAAAGAACAGTACACTTTTCTTTTCAGATGAACTGGGTCTTAATTTGATCCAAAACAAAGAGTAATTTAAACAGTAAAATGTTCACAGGCTTGGTCATTACCCCTAACAGTAAAATGTTCACAGGCTTGGTCATTACCCCTAACAGTAAAATGTTCACAGGCTTGGTCATTACCCCTAATTACATGATGCTGGGATGTGCTTAAAAATACCTACATAGTAATTATATATACGTTGTATTTTTAAAATAATAATCTTTGTGGTAATTACTGTTAAACGAACAAAAAACATTTCAAGACTTTCAAATTGCTATAATGAATACCTTTCTACTGATTTTTATTTAAAATAACAGTGTTTATCTTTTATTTACTGATTCCTCGTTTGAAACATTTGATGCATACAAACCCTTAGATAAAAGTTGATGACAAATGTTGTGTTGTATGTTGTGTGTTTTTATTTTTATTTCAGCCATAATAATAAACCAGAGAATGTAGTATATATATATATATATATATAGTGTATGGATAAAGGACCCATGACTTTCTATGATGGAGTGTAGATATAGAAACAAGCATGTGACGGTGTCGTATAGTAAACCTTCCCCCGGAATGTTTACTATATAGTGAACATTCCCCCTCGGAATATTTGCTATATAGTAAACCTTCCCCCGGATACTTTACTATATAGTAAATATTCCCCCGGGGGAAAATTTACAATATAGCAAACATTTACCCATCCATAGCCGATCATCCCCCGGATATTTTGCTATATAGTAAATGATCCCCCTTAATCTGGATAATTACTATTGATTCGGAAATTAGCATCTTAGTCGTGTTAATTTTAATTGTTATATACCATTAATTATATCCAGCTATGATTAAAAAGTAAAAAAAGCACATGCTTTGCATTTAAAAAAGTGTACGGAGCAATTGTGCAGTATTTGAAAAACTTAACAGTAGGTAGGAAGGTTTACTATGCGGAATAAAAACCATGGGGGAAGGTTTAGAGATTAGGGTTACGGTGCTTAAGCTACTTTCAACAATATTTCAGTTACTAGTATATCGTGGCGGTCAGTTTTATTGGTGAAGGAAATCGGAGAAAACCACCGACCTGCCACAAGTCACTGCCAAACTTCATCACATAATGTTGTATCGAGTACAAATTTAGTGGTGATAGGCGCTGATTGCATAAGTACAGTACAGTCAGAGACATACCATGATAAATCACTGTGATAGACGCACGGGTGGCTTGCTACGTCACACGCACGGATACTTGAACATCGCCTCAAGGTAGGTTTATGCAGTTGTACAATTTAAGAAAAAGGAAAACTAACAAAACTAAGTAGTTCACCGAAGGGCCCACATATCAGACTTCATTGTTAGCATACATTCATTGCGTGGAAACCCGTCAGTTTTGCAAACACTTCTGTACAGTTAAAATTCCGGGCAAGGATACCGTTCACATAAAACCCATCCTACTATACAGAAGTGTTTGCAAAACTGACGGGTTTCCACGCAATGAATGTATGCTAACAGTGAAGTCTGATATGTGGGCCCTTCGGTGAACTACTTGGTTTTGTTAGTTTTCCTTTTTTTAAATTGTACAACTGAACTGCATAAACCTACATCGAGACGATGTTCAAGTATCCGTGCATGTGACGTAGCAAACCACCCGTGAGACGTATCACTCATCTTGGTGATTTTGATATATCTTTTGTTCTATTAAATATATTTTCAAAAGTTCTTTTACATTTAGAGTGTTACATGTACTTACTATCACCCAAAAGGCATCTCAAAATAAGCATCAAAAGATATATCAGTATCACTAAGTACCTCTGACTGTATTGTAGTTGTAAATCCAACTACCATACGATAACGACCACGAACGCCATTGTTGATCTGAAACAGGAGGAGACCGGTGTACCCGGAGAACACCACTGACCTACCGCAAGTCACTGACAAACTTGTATAAGTACACCTCGCCATGAGCGGGATTTGAACTCACGACTTTAGTGGTGATAAACATTGATTGCATATAGGTAGTTGTAAATACACCTAACTATATGATCACGACCACGATTACCCCTTCATAAAAAGTAACTAAAGTTTACCTACTCTATGTTGCAATTGTTCTTGTATTTATCCTGCAATGACAACATTTACCGACCAATCTAGCCTGCCCAATATTTTTTTTTAATATTCGTCAGTTATAAATAGAACATACAAATGTAAGCTCCGCCCACTCCGGGCACATCGGGGGATATTGTTTTCAAATACATACACAAAATTATTTCAAATACTTTTATCATCGTCCAGTAAACGTTTATTCACGATTTAAAATTGCAGGATAAATACAATACATGTGCACTGTCGAAGCATATAGGTAAATATGTGTATTCGGCGTCTCGCCTTTTCCCCCGTTTCTAAGCCTCGTACACATATTACCTATATGCTTCGACAGTACACAAGAATTGTATATACATGTATATTCAAATGAAAGTCTTATCTATGTGCAACAAAACATCGAATCAGGGTTTTGGTGTTTAACGCCATTTTCAACAATATTTTAGTTATATCGTGGCGGTCAGTTGTATTGGTGAAGTACCCGGACAAAACCACCAACATGTCGCAGGTCACTTACAAACTTTATCACATGTTTATCGAAAAAACAAAACAAAAGTGGAATACCAAACATACATCAAATCAAGCCACATTACAATAATTACTAGGATCAAGGATTTATATATAAATCCATGCTAGGATTAACTTTGTTCACTGGTTGACAGAGCTTACAAGAAGATCTGATACTTACATCTGTTTGTTGTTATCAAGCAGTGATATGTACCATAAATACAGTTTAAGAATCTCAAAGGGAAAACATAAATATGGAGAGTACAATAGCAGGATCGGGTAAGTGAATGTTCGTATCTAACCGACTACTAGCTACAAAATGTAGGAAGGTAGAATCTGTTGGTCACATGGACAGTACAATAGCAGGGTCAATTAATGCTCGTATCTAACTGACTAATAGCTAGGAAGGTAGAATCTGTTGGTCACAGGGACAGTACAGTAGCAGGGTCAATGAATGCTCGTAGCTAACCGACTACTAGCTAGGAAGGTAGAATCTGTTGGTCACATGGACAGTGCAATTGCAGGGTCAATTAATACTCGTAGTTAACCGACTACTAGCTAGGAAGGTAGAATATGTTGGTCACATGGACAGTACAATAGCAGGGTCAATTAATGCTCGTAGCTAACTGACAACTAGCTAGGAAGGTAGAATCTGTTGGTCACATGGACAGTACAATAGCAGGGTCAATTAATGCTCGTAGTTAACTGACTACTACATGTAGCTAGGAAGGTAGAATCTGTTAGTCACATGGACAGTACAATAGCAGGGTCAATTAATGCTCGTAACTAACTGACTACTAGCTAGGAAGGTAGAATATGTTGGTCACAGGGACAGTACAATAGCAGGGTCAATTAATGCTCGTAGTTAACTGACTACTAGCTAGGAAGGTAGAATCTGTTGGTCACATGGACAGTACAATAGCAGGGTCAATTAATGATCGTAGCTAACTGACTACTAGCTAGGAAGGTAGAATATGTTGGTCACAGGGACAGTACAATAGCAGGGTCAATTAATGCTCGTAGTTAACTGACTACTAGCTAGGAAGGTAGAATATGTTGGTCACATGGACAGTACAATAGCAGAGTCACAAAACCGGTCAATTAATGCTCGTAGCCAACTGACTACTAGCTAGGAAGGTAGAATCCGTTGGTCACATGAACAGTACAATAGCAGGGTCAATTAATGCTCGTAGCCAACTGACTACTAGCTAGGAAGGTAGAATCTGTTGGTCACATGGACATTACAATGACAGGACCGGATCAGTGAATGCTCGTAGCTAACTGACTACTTGCAATGCCAAGGAAGGTAGAATATGTTGGTAACGTGAACAGCACAATACCAGGACCAATGAATGCTCTGGTGAACTGACTACAAGCTATAATGGTAAAAATCAGTTGGTACAAAAACATAACTGGATATTTTATAGAAGTGTGAAAATTTGTGAATAACAATGAACATTAGAAGGATAAAGATATAGTGTTGTCGACAGAAGCAAAGAGTACCGCTCAACTGTAAGCTAAGTACCGTTTCACACTCATGTTGGGGTAACGATTATGTTCATTGTTGAAGACTCTACGGTGACTGTGAAATGTAGAACAGCAATACATCCGCTGTTCCTTTACTTTAATTTGTGTCTAAGTGTAGTGTTAGATTGTCTCCCATATTCATTGACATCCATATCCTTTCTTACTACAAGCTGTTCTTTTACTTTAATTTGTGTCTAAGTGTAGTGTTAGATTGTCTCCCATATTCATTTACATCCATATCCTTTCTTACTACAAGCTGTTCCTTTACTTTAATTTGTGTCCAAGTGTAATGTTGGATAGTCTCTCATGTTCATTTACATCCACATCCTTTCTTAATACAAGCTGTTCTTTTACTTTAATTTGTGTCTAAGTGTAATGTTAGAGTAATAGATAATCCACAGTCGCTTGAATTTCAATGATTTAAATTTAAAAAAAAGAGTAAAAAAAATAGTATATATTTTATTTAAATCATTGAAATTCAAGCGACTGTGGATAGTCTTTCATGTTCATTTACATCCATGTCTTTTCTTACTACAAGCTGTTCCTTTACTTTAATTTGTGTCTAACTGTAATATTGGATAGTCTCTCATGTTCAAGTACATCCATATCCTTTCTTACTAATTAAGCATATTAAAACTCTATTTTCAACGTAAAACAGATTGACAACTATTGTATTATCTTTCTTTGAATTGATTTGATGGCAGCTTCATCGTGCAGCAGGAGAATTCTGCACACGATTAGTGACAATTTGTCAAGATTAACAGAATTAAAATTGGTCATGCTAAATGTTATATTTGTCATTGTAGTAACTATTAGTCTTTCATATTTTGTTGTGTTATAGTGGGGAATGTGATAAGATCAATTTAATTTCACGATGAAAGTATAAAGAGAGAGGGCAATGTTATGTACATTATTTACTGTGTATATAAAGAGAAAGGGCAATGTTATGTACATTATTTACTGTGTATATAAAGAGAGAGGGCAATGTTATGTACATTTTTACATTATTTACTGTGTATATAAAGAGAGAGGGCAATGTTATGTACATTATTTACTGTGTATATAAAGAGAGAGGGCAATGTTATGTACATTATTTACTGTGTATATAAGAGAGAGGGCAATGTTATGTACATTATTTACTGTGTATATAAAGAGAGAGGGCAATGTTATGTACATTATTTACTGTGTATATAAAGAGAGAGGGCAATGTTATGTACATTATTTACTGTGTATATAAAGAGAGAGGGCAATGTTATGTACATTATTTACTGTGTATCGGGGCTCAAATGGTTGGGAACAAGTCGGGGTTTTTTTTCAAAATAAAGTAATAATCTGATAATAGTCATAGATTCACAATAATTATGAAATATGTAAAACAACAGAAACAATATGTTTAGCAAAATGAATTCTAGAAGGATTAAGTCTCACACAATCACTATAAATCGTATGACATCCGTTTTTACCCTATGTTATACAAATTATATTTAAACTAATATTATACAGATTAGCATGTTCAATAATATACTGATAATATGAAATAAGCAGGAAGTAATATACCTGCACTCCAGGACCAAGTTCCGTGAAAATCAAGGGAGACCAACTTTGTAGCCTTCGGCTGTTTGTAATCCTCTATAAATAAATAAAGCATTAAATTAAAATATTATATTGTAGGGGAAATGTAAACATTTCGTCAACATAAGACACAGCTTAATTAATAATACTGAAACATCGTGTTGTAAAACCTATAAATAACTGAGACTATGTACATATAATACAATTCACGTAAAACAACATCGGTGTGGATAGGTAATAAATTGCGATCGAACAGGTAAAAATTACAGGTAATTTCAGTAGCGTTCGTTTAATTAAGAAGCACTACACTCGGTGTTGAAGGCAGTACATATATTACTATCACATCATACACAAAACTTCACAGTACATATATCACTATCACATCATACACACAAAACTTCACAGTACATATATCACTATCACATCATACACACAAAACTTCACAGTACATATATCACTATCACATCATGCACACAAAACTTCACAGTACATATATCACTATCACATCATACACACAAAACTTCACAGTACATATATCACTATCATATCATACACACAAAACTTCACAGTACATATATCACTATCACATCATACACACAAAACTTCAAATCATAATTTTTTAGTAAATTATATTTGAACGGGAATGTATTAATACTGTATTACAAAATGTTTAGCAACATATATATATATATAAATATTGACCTTCAGAGTCACAGTGTGTCTCCAAAATGTTTTCTTTATCTTTTTTGTTTGTTTGTTTGTTGTTGTTTTTTTTTATTGTCTTAATATGTCTTCAAATTACATTTGATTATTACAAATCATATGTGCATTTTATGTACTTTAATTTGTAAATGATTATTCTGCTCAGTACTGGGCTCCATGATTGGATAATAAAATATCTCGTATATGAGGAACATTGAATATAACTATATAACTGTTATGTATATATAATATAAATGTATTGTTACATTGCTCTCTGTTTGATTCGTCTAAAATTATCAACATAAAACTCGGTTCTTCTGTGTAAAGATCTCTTATTGATTACAGTTATGTTGATAATTTTAGACGAATCAAACAGAGAGCAACGTAACAATACATTTATATTATATATACATAACAGTTATATAGTTATATTCAATGTTCCTCATATACGAGATATTTTATTATCCAATCATGGAGCCCAGTACTGAGCAGAATAATCATTTACAAATATATATATACAAACTGTATACATGTATGTAGTTGTTTGTGCATTTCGACAGTTATTTGACTGTGTTTTGGTGTTTCCTAATGGGAACAAAAAAAAAAAAAATCTGTGACAATATTTTTGTGAAGGAAATGCTACATGGGGACAGGGGCCTCTGTAGTATTGTTTTGTTTTAGTGGAAAAAGTATTATATGACATAAGAATCAACTACCAATTGTTTTTAACATACATGTATGTCTTTGCTACATGAGGACAAGGGCCTCTGTAACATTCATGATGTCATCATTGACTGTGGAATGATAAACAATTTTTTGTTGTGTTTTTATCTGTATTTCTTCTGATATATTTTTATATGCATATCTATATTTTTATTTACATATCTAAAATGATGTATACATGTTGGAGTGTGATCACTTTAGGCGATACGTGGACCCTTGTTTACTTGCTGCTGTGGATGGGGGGTATTGTGATACGTTCGCTCAACGGTTAAGCCAACTCACTTCACACAATACGATGGCGCATAACCATCCCCATCTTTGATGGCGGTTATCTATTTTAGTACATAATTTTCGTAGATTAGCTGTTTGTTAATGTCACCAAATTTGATTGATTTTCTAAAAGCTAAATTTTATTGTTTACTGGTGACAATTAGTTGTATTTCATATTATGTTGCTTGATCGTCGTTTAATAATAAATGACCTTTTCAATTCAATGATTGTTTGACTACTTTAAGCCAACATCAAACGGAGCACAACAGCAAGACTTGCCATAAAAGTATTTTTATAGAGATAAATAAATTTATGGCAAGTTGGGGTGATGACTTATTCAATGGCAGAAGGGAGGTAATTCCTACAATCTTGCTAAGAATTTCATAAAATGAACAGAGTTAACTCCCATGTAATAAGAGTTATACAATCATCACAATGACTGCGATTGCGCGGAAATGTCTCACCTAAATCATTCGACCATTATATGTTGTTTCAGCAACAGCAAATATATGTGGAAAAGTTTTAAAGGAATTTTACAAACTCCCACCCTCCCTCCCAATATACAAATGTATATATTGATTACTCAGGAATTTAGATCACACAATAAGATGGTGCTTTTAAGAAATATTATCAATTTTAGATGAATGTTATATTATTCGTAACCATTGCCATCTTTCATGGTTGTTAGATAATAGTTGTGCATATTTTTCTGTTGATTACTTGTCTTAATTGTCACCATATTTTATTGATATGATGATTATTGTATTTCATCTATTTCATATTATGTTGCTTGATCGTCGTTTAATGCATAACCATCCCCATCTTTGATGGTGGTTATCTATTTTAGTACATAATTTTCGTAGATTAGTTGTTTGTTAATGTCACCAAATTTGATTGATTTTCTAAAAGCTAAATTTTATTGTTTACTGGTGACAATTAGTTGTATTTCATATTATGTTGCTTGATCGTCGTTTAATAATAAATGACCTTTTCAATTCAATAATTGTTTGACTACTTTAAGCCAACATCAAACGGAGCACAACAGCAAGACTTGCCATAAATGTATTGTTACATTGCTCTCTGTTTGATTCGTCTAAAATTATCAACATAAAACGCGGTTCTTCTGTGTAAAGATCTCTTATTGATTACAGAAATATTTCAAGACAATCTAAAATTAGAATCTAATTTAAGAATTGTCGTCAGTTTGTCCACAAGAAGCCGTCCTATTCGAGGAGTCTACCAAACTGATACGGCGCTAAGGAGTGGTCGTGATCGTATGGTTGTTGGATTTACCACTACCTATGCAATCAGTGCCTATCACCACTAACGTTGCAAGTTCGAATCCCATTTAGACGGGGTGTACTCGATACAACATTATGTAATGAAGTTTATCAGTGACTTGCGGCAGGTAGGTGAAACTCTCCGGGTACTCCGGTTTCCTCCACCAATAAAACTGACTGCCATGATATAGCTGAAATATTGTTGAAAGTGGCGTTAACCACCAAACCCTAATCCTGATCGCTAAAATCAATCTCTTAGACAGTTATCGGTACTTGCACTCCGATAACTCTGTGGAAGAGATTGCGCTCAGATATCTCTACTGAAACACCAATATAGGCCCTCAGATATCTACTGAAAGACCAATATAGGCCCTCAGATATCTACTGAAACACCAATATAGGCCCTCATATATCTACTGAAACACCAATATAGGCCCTCAGATATCTACTGAAACACCAATATAGGCCCTCAGATATCTACTGAAACACCAATATAGGCCCTCAGATATCTACTGAAACACCAATATAGGCGCTCAGATATCT
>MJUT01062377.1:112108-125401 GCA_002080005.1 Gigantidas platifrons | reverse complement strand
TTTTTTTTAGCCTGTGACACCTCCTCTGGTGTTCTAGAGGGCTTTTTCAACTTCTTCCCCGGAATAGCACCGTCTTGCCACTTCCCAGACCATGTTGATTTATCGAAACCATAAACAACTAAAAACCATAATGACAGAGCACTATCCGTAACGATTCATACTGGGAAAAATGGTAAAAAATATTTATTTTCTTTATTTTTACTCATAAAAAGTAAAAATTATATCTTATTAAAGATTATTTTCACGTTTTAACATTTAACGATCAACAAATACCTTTGCAACACGACGACACGTTGTACTTAAATTTTCTGTCGATGGGATTTAGATGCATCTTACGACTGGTTGCCGAAATGAAAATGCCTAAGTACCTACGAATCGCTATATTTGAAGGTACCAGTTATTAGGTTAAGGTCATTTTTATGAGTAAACAAGTCGGTGACTATTTTTGTACGAAAATAAAATTATCACATTAACGAGTCAAAATTTTCGTCGAGTCATTCAGAAAAGGTATTTAGCTATACTTGGTTACTTTCAAATTCACTAGACCAATCGGGCCACCAGCAACACCATACAACTAGACCGATATAATTTTTACTAGACGTGGGCTTCGGACTACCGCTTAACGTCGAACACTGTGTATTATATACATTGTACCTGTGATTTTTTAAATAACAGACACAAAAAGATCTCAAATAACGATATGTTGTATCACGTCATTTAAATATCTCAAACCGAGTCTTCTTAGACTGTGTTGATAAAGGACCATAATTCAATATCATTATTTACAATAATTATACAGAATTGGAGGTAAGTGTAGACAACAACTAGATATACATTTACTTTTATTTTCTTAATAATTACTTAACATCCAGAAGTTCTATAAAATACACACAAACTTAAATATCACGATAATAAAACTGAACCAGGAAGTTGGGTGATCATGTTATGTAGTACAAAATCTCCGCCATTTTGTCAACTTTTCAATTAGTCTCATTTATTTAGTCCTTTATTGTTTTCAATCAATATTTTTCTTCTCAGTCTAACAAATTTCGCTTAATATTTAAAACTCCCAAAGGGAAGTAACTGTACTTCTGAGTAAAAGAACAAAATCAAAGCTACATAATACAAATAGTGTAGATAATAAAAAAGACCACGAGAATTGGCCTATAGACGGATGGTGAGATTGCTACAACTAACATGGGAAAAAGTGGATGCGATCAGAAATTTTGACTTATAACGGGCCATAGTGAATGTTCCTTATCAGACTCTCGAAAGTGTTGGGTCCTTGTATAGGAATCCGTGGTTCTCCATTCTAGTCTCCACGGCTCCCAGTTCCCACCTCGTTCTTCCCTGTTCCTGGACCATTCTCCAATTTTTCGTTTTTCTTCTTGCTGCCCTCCTCCTTTTATAGTCTTCAATTCCTTGATTTTCACTCCCATTTTTTACTGTCATTATTTGTAATCGGCTCTTGTTTCCTTTTACTTTGTATATAGAACAAAGCAAATTCAAATTCAGTTTTCTTTTACAATAATTATACCAGACCAATAGCGTCAAAAAATGTTTATTTCAAACATGTGTTGCGTGATCTCAATATTGACGATTTCAAATCTTATATTAAGCCTACTGATTGCACCTGTGAGAGTTCCCCATTCATATTATGTGACATATATAATCCGACTTGCCACGTTGTAACTGGTGAGCTTACAATTATCAATGACACCTCTCTACGAGAGGTGTTCGCTAAAGGGCCTAAATATCGTGAGCCTAAATCCATAAACTGGAAACATAACTTAAAAATACTTATGGATTCCATCGAGGATTATGCCAGACGATGGGCAAAATGTGAAAAGGAGGACTTAGATACTCTTTCCGAATAGGTGAAGAGTGTGAGGTCGCTAATATAGATAATAATTTTAAAAAAAACTCAGTGGGTCTATGAGCACTCGTTCTACATCAATCTTTAAAGACCCTAATGTTGCTGAACACCTGTCTCTCCTTCATGACAAATATGTTATTGTCTCCGCCGACAAGGCCCCTAACAACATGGTTTTGTGTGTAAATCACATTACATAGACTGCTTGATAAAGGAATTAGGTATTGACAATTCACTTGGCAACCCTACATATACCCCGACGACACTTACGAAAGAGGAAATCCTGGACAGTCATAGGTCTGTTTTATGTTCCTTTGAAATTTCAACCAAAGATGAAGAACTGCATCTACCATCACTCTACCGGATTCCTAAATTGAACAAGTTTCCTTTCAAACAGCGCTATATATCTGGGTCTGCCAAATGCTCCACAAAACCTCTTTCCAAATTATTAACATGTATTCTATCGGCAGTCAAAACCGGGCTTCAGAGCTACTGTGACACTAGCTACTCGAGAGGTGATGTGAATCAGATGTGGATTCTGAAGAACTCGAAAGATATGTTAGAGTACATACAATCTAGGTCCCTCTCCTCCTGCAATATCATTAAAACATTTGATTCTCTACCCTTTACACAATTATTCCTCACTCTAAGCTGAAGGACAAATTAAGGGAGTTGGTGCAACTGTGTTTCATAAAAAAGAATGGCCAACGTATATACACATACCTTGTGCTAGGAAGAGCCAGATCTTATTTTGTAAAACACCACTCTGATTCTACCAAAAAGTTCTCTGAAACTGATATTTTCAACATGCTCGAGTTTTTGATTGACAACATATTTGCTATGTTTGGTGGACGTGTTTCTCAACAGACACTCGGTATACCTATGGGTACAAACTGTGCTCCTCTTCTCGCTGACTTGTTCCTTTATTCGTATGAGGCAGACTTCATACAGGGGCTTCTCAAGAAAAACGAAAAGCAGTTAGCCCGATCCTTTAATTTCACGTTCCGCTATATAGATGATGTCCTTTCACTAAATAATTCTAGGTTTGGTGATTTTGTTGATTGCATCTATCCCATTGAGCTTGAAATAAAGGATATCACAGATACAGATAGGTCTGCTTCATACCTTGACATACACATCGGAATCGACAGTGAAGATCGGTTCAGAACGAAACTTTACGACAAAAGAGATGATTTCAATTTTTTCCATTGTGAACTTTCCATTTATATGTAACAACATTCCAGCAGCACCTGCATATGGAGTATATATATCTCAGATGATACGATATTCCAGAGCTTGTGGTTCCTATCAGGATTTCCTTAGATGGTTGCTGCTAACAAGGAAGCTACTGAACCAAGGTTCCTCTTGGTAAAGTTGAAATCATCACTTCGAAAATGTTACGGTTGTCACCACGACGTGGTTGACCGTTATGGAATATATATGTCACAAATGACCACGGATATGTTTCACTTGTCGTAAACACTTCCCGGTCCTTTCCTCATTCACGACTTATTACCGGATGTGTAACTAGATTGACACGACGGATGCCACTAGTGGAGCAGGAACTGCTTACCCTTCAGGAGCACCTGAGTTCACCCACCGTTTTTAATGGGGTTAGTGTAACTCGATTTTTAGTTTTATATTGTGTTGTCTGTTCTTCTTTGATATACGGATTATGATTGCCCCTTTGATATCTTCAAACTCTTCACACAGAATCGCAGGTAAGTGTAGACAACAACTAAATGTACATCTACTTTTATTTTCTTAATAATTACTTAACATTCAGAAGTTCTATAAAATACACACACTTAAATATCACGATAATAAAACTGAACCAGGAAGTTGGGTGATCATTTATGTAGTACAAAATCTCCGCCATTTTGTCAACTTTTGAATTAGTCTCATTTATTTAGCCGTTTATTGTTTTCAATCAATTTTTCTTCTCAGTCTAACAAATTTCTCTTGATATTTACAACACATAAAGGGATATAACTGTAAAATGGAAGATGCATAATACAAATCTTGACAATAAAAACGGCCACGTTAATGGACCAATAGATATATGTTGAGATTGCCACAAGTGAAATGAGAGATATATATATAGTGAATCCGATCAGAAATGTTACCTTGTAACGGGCCATATTGAATGTTCCTTATCGGAATATCGAAAGTGTTGGGTGCTTACATAGGAATCCGTGGCTCCAGGTTCTAGTCTTCTGGTTCCCAGATCCCGTCCCGACTCCCCGTCCCAGGTCATGTTTCAGGTTTTCTTTTTGCGATCCCTCCCCCCTTTTTATTCCTCGATTTTTACTTTCGTTTATCTCTGTCATTATTTGTAATCCGTTCCTGTTTCCTTTTACTTTGTATATAGAACAAAGCAAATTCAAAGTAAGTTTTTAATACAATTTAATAATGTGATTGTCTTTAGACGACAATACAATGTTATTCAACTGACTGTGACACCCCCCCCCTCTTTATGATAGATAGTTCATGAATGCAACTATTGTTTAATACACTGCCCAAACTTAAAGATTTGTTTCTAAATACTGTTCAACGTTCCAAATGAAAGGTGCATTTTTTTTTATTGAAATACAATTTAATAATGTGATTGTCTTCAAACGACAATACAATGTTAACCATACATAATATTTATACTGACAACGATATCTTACTTCTGTACAATTTAAATACCTGTTTGATGAAAATCAACCGTGTAAAATTGCCTTTGTATAGTACTCTATCTCTGTATTTTATTGCATATTATAAATGTAAATATGAATCAATCGCCACTGGACATTAATTAATCAGTTGTATATGTGAAATTTCACTTTAATTGTACAGCTCTCTATAGTGGCCGTCGTGATTGATAACAATGTATATGTGTTTGTATTTGTATCAGATATTGGTTTACGTGCTCACCTGGAGTGCAGTATATCGTGGGTATGATCTCCGGTCATGTTAAATCTAAAATCAATTGAATTTGGGTTTTTTTTCTCATTCTCCTCTAAACACACAGCTAGACTTGTTGGCTCGGAATCAAGATAATATTTCCGTGTGGAGCGACATGTCTATTCATCAACTGTTGCACAATATTCCACTAAATATTTCTAAATCTTCTTTGCTTTGGGTTGATATATTTTGGTGAAGCAATAGGTAAATCACATAAACGGATATCCGTTCATAGACTGGGCATCATTAACAATGTTAATGACATTGTTTTTCAGCATTTTAATTAATCTGACGATCATTCGATCCTTTCAATGCGAGTTCGTATCATCGTAAACATATTCCATAGTCCTAGCAACAACTCTCCGTCAACAAAAAGAAGATTACTGGATACTAGAATTATGATCTGAAACATCCTATGGTTGTAACGACAAAATTTATGGTATAGGGGTTCTATCTAGCCCTCCCTGTAGATCAGTGAATGTGGTTGATATTTTCAACTCCACTCACCGTCGTAAGCGAATCCATGGTCATTACATTGTCATTATACAATATCTAACGTATGTTACGTGATGTTTCACTAATTGACGTTCTACCATTTATACAAAAGTCGTTTGGTATACATCACATTCACAAAAATTAAAAACTTATTGGGTCAATAAGCACTCAAACATCTCTCCTACCTTGATTACAACCATGTTGTTGTCCCTGCAGACAAGACCCGAACAATATCTCTGTCACTAATGACCACATATATGTTCCCTGTGTCGTTATTACAACCCCGACCCCTATTCATGGCTTAGCACAGGGTTTACGACAAGTGTAACATGACGGGTGGCACTGGTGGAGCAGCTTAGATCAATTATTAGTTTTCTGTGTACCATTTTGTAGATCATTTGCTTTTGTCTTTTTTTCCTTTTTCCATTGACAATTGTGATGTCTGCCCTTCGATGTTTGGCTTTTAATTACTCCTGTGATATCTTAGAGCTTTTCGCACTAAACATTTGATTTTTTGTTGATTTTTTTTTCAGTTGATGTCCACCACAGAAGGATAATGATCATTAGATTGTGTATATAGTGAACAAATAATGAAGTAATGTAGATGGATTTCTTAAATGAGACAATATTTACAAGATCTACAGTTACATCATAGCCTTCAAAGTCAAGATTTTACGAAAAAACTTTGAACATGGCAACATCTAGTCCAGGAATCACTGAGGAAGAAAATAATAATATCAGGATTTTCTACCTCTTATACAGAGTGTCTCCATCTGTTGTCAGAGAAATATTTGACAGACAATTCCCCTCTGGTGGATTGAAAACTAAACTGAACACGAAGAAGTCTAAAGTAATTTTGCCATTATTCGATAAGCGAGTTATCCACAAAAAACAATTGGATTTATTATATCCTGTAACAGGTAAATTGCTATAATTAATAAAGTTTACAATAAGTGTTAGGTGGACCATATAATGAACAATTACTGTCTCCAGAATCACTAAATGAGTACTTAATGTCTCCAGAATAACACAATGAATACTTAATGCCTCCAGAATCACACAATGAGTACTTAATGTCTCCAGAATATCACAATGCATGCTTAATGCCTCCAGAATCACATAATGAGTACTTAATGTCTCCAGAATAACACAATGAGTACTTAATGTCTCAGAATCATACAGTACACGAATACTTAATACCTCCAGAATAACACAATGAATACTTAATGTCTACATGATAACACAATGAATACTTAATGCCTCTAGAATCACAAAATGAATATGTAATGCCTCCAGAATAACACAATGCATACTTAATGCCTCCAGAATCACACAATGAATACTTAATGCCTCCAGAATCACACAATGAATACTTAATGGCTTCAGAATCATTCATCATCCCAGGGAATATAATTTATCGGTTTGTCCTTCTATGTAGTAAAATATATCTGTTTGTCCTTCCTGGTAATAAAATATATCTGTCCTGCCTTTCAGGTGATCCGTTATCGACTACATTTGATTTGACTTTAATGATAGTTCTTATTAGAAATTTGACTCCTATAAAGATATCAGACGCAGCTCCACCTTCATCAGATGTAACTGAAGGAGCAGATTTGTCTAGGCTGAAATATTACAGAAATGAAGTAGCACACAATCATTCTGGAATTCTAACAGATACACTATTCCAGAAATGGTGGAATGATATTACCCAGGTAATCTTAGAATTGTGGCTGGAATGATATAACACAGGTGACCTTAGAATTGTGGCTTGAATGACATGACACCGGTAATCTTAGAATGTTGGTGGAATGATAAAGTACAGATAATATAAGCATTGTCGCTGGAATTATATGAAACCGGTAATCTTATAATTGTGGCTAGAATGATATAACACAGGTAATCTTAGAATTATGGCTAGAATGATATGCCACAGGTAATCTTAGAATTGTGGCTAGAATGATATAACACAGGTAATCTTAGAATTGTGGCAAGAATGATATAATACAGGTAATCTTAGAATTATGGCTTGCATGATAGTTAGTCTTAGAATTGTGGGTGGAAAGATATAAAACCGGTAATCTTACAATTGTGGCTAGAATGAAATAACACAGGTAATCTTAGAATTGTGGCTGGAATTATATAACACAGGTAATCTTAGAATTATGGCTAAATTGATATAACACCGGTAATCTTAAAATTGTGGCTGGAATGATATAACCAAGGTAATCTTAGAATTGTGGGTGGAAAGATATAATACATGTAATCTTAGAATTGTGGGTGGAATGATATAACACAGGTGATCTTATAATTGTGGCGTGAATGATATAACACCGGAAATCTTAGAATTGTGGCTGGAATTATATAACCAAGGTAATCTTAGAATTGTGGGTAGAAAGATATAATGCATATAATCTTGAATTGTGGCTGGAATGACATAGCAAAGGTGATCTTAGAATTGTTAGTGGAATGATACAACACCGGTGATCTTATAATTGTTAGTGGAATGATATAACAGGAAATCGTAGCATTGAGGCTGGAATGATACAACACAGGCGATCTTAGAATTGTGGATGGAATGATGTTACAGAGGTATTCTTAGACTTGTGGCAGGAATGATATAAAACAGGTAATCATAGAATTGTGGCTGGGATGACATAGCACATGTAATCTTAGAATTGTGGCTGAGATTGTATAACACAGGTAATCGTAGAATTGTGGCTGGAATGATATTACACAGGTTATCTTAAAATTGTGGATGCAATGACATAACCAAGGTATTCTTATAATTGTTAGAGGAAAGATATTACACAGGTAATCTTCAAATTGTGGCTGGAATGATATAATACAGGTAATCTTAGAATTTTGGCTGGAATGATACTACACAGGTAATCTTACAATTGTGGCTGGAGTGATATTATACAGGTAATCTTAAAATTGTGGCTGGAATGATATTACACAGGTAATCTTAGAATTGTGGCTGGGATGATATAATACAGGTAATCTTAGAATTGTGGCTGGAATGATATTGCAAAGGTGATCTTAGAATTGTGGCAGGAATGACATAGCACAGGAGATCTTAGAATTGTTAGTGGAATGACACAACACTGGTAATCTTATAATTGTTAGTGGAATGACACAACACTGGTAATCTTATAATTGTTAGTGGAATGATATAACACAGGTAATCTTATAATTGTGGCTGGAATGATATAACACAGGTAATCTTAGAATTGTGGCTGGAATGATATTACACATGTTATCTTAGAATTGTGGCTGGAATGATATAACACAGGTAATCTTAGAATTGTGGCTGGAATGATATTATACAGGTAATCTTATAATTGTGGCTGGGATGATATAGCACAGGTATTCTTATAATTGTTAGTGGAAAGATATTACACAGCAATCTTAAAATTGTGGCTGGAATGACATAACACATGTAATCTTAGAATTGTGGCTGGAATGAATTATCTCAGGTAATCTTAGAATTGTGGCTGGAATGATATGACACAGGTAATCTTAGAATTGTGGCTGGAATGATATTATACAGGTAATCTTATAATTGTGGCTGGGATGATATAGCACAGGTATTCTTATAATTGTTAGTGGAAAGATATTACACAGCAATCTTAAAATTGTGGCTGGAATGACATAACACATGTAATCTTAGAATTGTGGCTGGAATGAATTATCTCAGGTAATCTTAGAATTGTGGGTGGAATGATATGACACAGGTAATCTTAGAATTGTGGCTGGGATGATATATCACAGGTAATCTTATAATTTTTGCTGGAATGATATTTCACAGGTAATCTTACAATTGTGGCTGGAATGATATTTTACAGGTAATTTTAGATTTGCGCCTGGAATGATGTAACCAAGGTATTCTAATAAGTGTTAGTGGAATGAAATAAAACAGGTAATCTTAGAATTGTGGGTGGAATGACATAGCACATGTAATCATATAATTTGGGTGGAATGATATAACTCATGTAATCTGAATTGTGATTGGAATGATAAAACCCATGTATTCTTATAATTGTTAGTGGAATGATATAACACAGGTAATCTTATAATTGTAGCTGGAATGATATTACACAGGTAATCTTAAAATTGTGGCTGGAATGAAAAAACAGATAATCTTAGAATTGTGGGCGGAATGATATAACTCAGGTAATCTTAGAATTGTTGGTAGAATGATATGACACAGGTTATCTTTGAATTGTGACTGGAATAATATAACCCAGGTAATCTTAGAATTGTGGATGTAATGATTTAAAACAGGTAATCTTAGAATTTTCGGTAGAATGATCTAGCACAGGTCATCTTAGAATTTTTAGTAGAATGATCTAGCACAGGTTATCTTAGAATTTTGGTAGAATGCTCTAGCACATGTTATCTTAGAATTTTTGGTAGAATGATCTAGCACAGGTTGTCTTAGAATTTTTGGTAGAATGATCTAGCACAGGTTATCTTAGAAATTTAGGTAGAATGATCTAGCACAGGTTATCTTAGAATTTTTGGTAGAATGATCTAGCAGAGGTTATCTTAGAATTTTTGGTAGAATGATCTAACAGAGGTTATCTTAGAATTTTTGGTAGAATCATGTAGCACAGGTTATCTTAGAATTTTTGGTAGAATGATCTAGCACAGGTTATCTTAGAATTGTGACAGGAATGATATAACCTAGGTAATCTTAGAATTGTGGGTAGAGTGATTTCAATTCAATTCAATTCAATATTTTATTTAAGTCTCATCTCTTAAACATAATAGTTGTACTATTAAAAATATTAAAAGTACATACATATAAATATTAAGAGCCATTCAATACAGAATTATAAAAGACTATATACATTTAAATAACTTGATAATAGCATAAACGCTACAATTGATGTACATATATAAGAAAGCAAGAACTATTTACAGTATAAACTATTTCTATGTCTTTTTAAAATTTGTAAACAGGTTTTGGCACATATTCTAATCATATTTTCATTTGAGAATAAAAACATTATTTTCTCTTCATTATTAAAAGATATAAAATCAACGGTATAACTTTTTGCAATATTAAATAAATTTTCTCTAAAGTCATCATAAAATGGGCAGTTTAAAAGTACATGTGTTTCATCATCGATAAAATCACTACAAAAACAACAAATTCGTTCTTCAATTCTCAAATTTTCAAATCGACCCGTGTCTATTCTAAGTGGTGCAACTCCACATCTAAATTTAGCGAATGCACTCAGGTGTGAAAATGGCAAAGCTATTTTCCAATACATTTCTTTTTCAAAACTATTTTTACAAAGTTGATACGTTCTTAGTTTATTTCCACCTCTACCAGATACAGATCTTTCTAAGCTTAAACAGTTATGCCAATCATTTACATATTTATCAGACAATCTCGACATTACACTATTAACAATAAAAGTAGTATCAACATTTTGTGAAATATTACAAAAGTGATTTAAATTAAGATCACAGAAGGTTTGGTTAACAAAAAAAAATCCAATTCTTGACACATTTATGACTTAAACTCATGCAAATTAACCATACGAAAATCTTTCTATTTACTCTATCAGAAGTTATATTATTAAGTCGACACCATATACGTATAATACATTTCCATTGTTTCTGGAAAAAATGGTGGCCATCCCATTTCTCCAATGACTGCGGAATTTGGTGTATATTTGCCAACTCCCAAGAAAAATCGACAGGCTCTATTATGTATAGCGTTAATACAAGATACATTTTAATATCCCCAAGTACATTCTAGTATGGGGGACACTAAACTGTCATTTAATTTTGTAAATACTTGATATGTAGCACCACCTAGAACTTTACATTTAGCTATAACTAGGCCTAAAGCTCTGTTAGCCAATGCAGCCACTGCTTTTGCTGTAATGTTATATTCTAAGAATTCATTTAAAACAAGACCTAAATAGGTATAGCAATCTGCATAATGAATGATAATATCTCCACATTTAAGTTCGGTACAATACCTAGGAACAGATGGTGTTCTAAATTGAACAACATTACTCTTTGTTGGATTAACAGTCATGCAGTTATTATCACACCAACTTGCTAGCGCATTTAACAATGTTTTCAATTCATTTTCATTATTGGCTAAAATAACTATATCATCTGCATAAAGTAGAATGCAAACTTTTTCATTGCTTATATCAATACCACAGTTATACGACTTGATGAAAGTAACTAGATCGTTTATATATAAGTTGAAAAATAAACGTGATAAGGGAGACCCCTGTTTTAGACCGGTATTAACATTAAATCAGTCTCTGAGGTTACCATTTAACCTTATTGAACATTGTACATGAGCATAAATATACTTGATAGCAGAACAAAAATTATCAGCAACACCTAATGTATTACGTTTTTTCCATAATATATTCCTATTTATGGTATCATATGCTTTTTTGAAATCGATAAAAGCACAAAAGGTAGATTTACGTAGTTTTTTCCTTACATCTATAATATTAGTTAACGTAGATAGTTGATCTATCGTACTACGACCTTTACGAAAACAATTCTGCTCATCTGCTAACAGGTTAGTATCGTCTACATACTGTGCCAATCTTTCGTTCAAAATATTACAATACAGTTTGTAAGATACACATGCTAATGCAATGCCTCTATAGCATAAAGGGTCCCGTGTATCCGCCATGTTTGCGTTAGGTATCGAATTAATAACAATTTTGTTCCATACGTCCGGGAATTTTTGAAACCTAAAGCAAAAATCATACAGATGGTGCAAAAACAAAGCTGAACAGTTAGTAATAAATGCTTTGGCGGGTAAATCATCATAACCAGCAGAATTTCCTTTCTTAGCTTTCTCAATGATACTAATTGTTTCAGCGAAAGAAATAGGTTCAGTCAAATCATCATAACCAGCAGATTTTCCTTTCTTAGCTTTCTCAATGAAACTGTTTCATCGAAAGAAATAGGTTCAGTCAAAATAAAATCGTTAAAAGTATCACTTCGGTTTTTATTCGTAGCCAACTCAGTTCCATTGATATAACACAGTTAATCTTAGAATTGTCAGTGAAATAAATATAACACAGATGATCTTATGATATGTGAGTGGAATGATATAGCACAGGTAATCTTAGGATATGACAGTGGAATAATATACCACAGGTGATCTGAGGATTGTGAGTGGAAAAATATAACACAGGTGATCTTAGGTTATGTGAGTGGAATGGTATAGCACAGGTAATCTTAGAATTGTGTGTGAAATGATATAACACTAGTATTCGTAGTATTGTGGGTAGAATTATATAACACAAGTGATCCTAGAATTGTTGGAAGAATAGTATAACACAGGTAATCTTAGGATATGTGAGAGGAATCATATAGCACAGATGATATTAGGATTGTGAGTGGAAAAATATAACACAGGTAATCTTAGAATTGTTGGTAGAATCATATAACACAGATACTCTTAGAATTGTTGGTAGAATGGTTTAACACATGTTATCTTTGAATTGTGACAGGAATGATATAACCCAGGTAAATTTAGAATTGTTGGTAGAATGATATAGCACAGGTAATCTTAGAATTGTTAGTGGAATGATTTAGCACAGGTTTTCTTAGAATTGTGACAGGAATGATATAACCAGGTGATCTTAGAATTGTGGCTGGAATGATATTGCACAGGTAATCTTAGAATTGTGGCTGGTAAATAACATAATGAGAGCTTTTCATGAGTATCGCAACAAAGTTTGATCTTTAATTCTTTCTGTAGCTGAAAGAAATATTACAAAAAGTCTGGTTTGAGCAACACACACCTAAAATTGTGGATGTAAAAAAAAGGGGGGGTGGGGAAGCACAACATTTGTTTTGTATTTTTTTTATTGGTTTATTGAAACATGAAGTAAAAATGCACACCCTCATGTTTTACTTATTTTATCTGTTTAAATCAAAACTGGGCATCAGAAATTGCATTAAGAGGGGTTTTT
>MJUT01062377.1:99668-110731 GCA_002080005.1 Gigantidas platifrons | reverse complement strand
TAATCTTAGAATTGTTTGTGGAATGATATAGCACAGGTAATAATAGAATTGTGGCTGGCATGACATAACCCAGGTAATCTTAGGATTGTGGGTGAAATTATATGACACAAGTTTTCCTAGAATTATTGGAGGAATTTCATAGCACAGGTAATCTTGTGAGTGGAAAATTATAACACAGGTGATCTGAGAATTGTGGATAGAATTATACAACACAAGTGATCCTAGAATTGTTGGGGAATGGAATAACACACGTGATCTTAGGATTGTGAGTGGAAAAGTGTAACACATGTGATCTTATGATATGTGAGTGGAATGATATACCATAGGTAATATTAGAATTGTTGGAGGGATGATATAACACAGGTAATCTTAGAATTGTGAGTGGAATGCTATAACACAGATAATCTTAGGATTGTGAGTGAAAAATATAACACAGGTGATGTTCTGATATGTGAGTGGAATGACATAGCAGAGGTAATCTTAGGATATGCTAGTGGAATGATATACCACAGGTGATCTTAGGATTGTGAGTGGAAAAATATAGCTCTGGTAATCTTAGAATTGTGGTTTGAATATATAACACGAGTGATCCTAGAATTGTTGGAGGAATGGTATAACACAGGTAATCTTAGGATTGTGAGTGGAAAAATGTGAACAGGTGATCTTATGATATGTGAGTGGAATGATATAGCACAGCTGAACTTATGATATGTGAGTGGAATGATATACCACAGGTAATCTTAGATATGTGGCTGGAATGATGTAACACAGGTGATCTTAGAATTGTGCGTGGATTGATATAACACATGTAAACTTAGAGTTGTTGGAGGGATTATATAACACAGGTAATCTTAGATTTGCGGGTGGATTCATATAACACAGGTAATCCAAGAATTTATGAGTGGAATGATATAGCATATGTAATCTTAGGATTGTGGCTGGAATGACACAACACAGGTAATCTTAGAAGATGTGAGTGGAATGATGTAATAAAGGTTATCGTAAGATTGTGCGGAATTATATAACCCAGGTAATCTTAGGATTGTGTGTGGAATGATATAACACATGAAGTCTTATAATTGTAGCTGGAATGATTAAACACAGATACTCTTAGAATTGTGGGTGATTTAACACAGATACTCTTAGAATTGTGGGTGGAATGATAAACTATCCCATGTAATCTTAGAATTACATGTGGATTGACATATCACATGTAATCTTAGAATTGTTGGAGGAATGATATAACCCAGGTAATCTTAGAATTCTTGGTGGATTGATATAACACAGGTAATCTTAGAATTGTGGGTGGAATGATATAACAGATATGATCTTAGGATTGTGCCTGGCATTACATAACCAAAATAATCTTAGGATTGTGAGTGGAATGATATAACACAGGTAATCTGAGGATTGTGGGTGGAATGATATAACACAGGTAATCTGAGGATTGTGAGTGAAATGATATAACACAAGTAATCTTAGAATTGTTATTGGAACGATATATCACAGGTAATCTTAGAATTGTTTGTGGAATGATATAGCACAGGTAATAATAGAATTGTGTCTGGCATGACATAACCCAGGTAATCTTAGGATTGTGGGTGAAATTATATGACACAAGTTTTCCTAGAATTGTTTGAGGAATTTCATAGCACAGGTAATCTTAGGATATGTCAGTGGAATGATATACAACAGGTAATCTTAAGATTGTGAGTGGAAATTATAACACAGGTGATCTGAGAATTGTGGGTAGAATTATATAACACAAGTGGTCCTAGAATTGTTGGGGAATGGTATAACACACGTGATCTTAGGATTGTGAGGGGAAAAGTGTAACACAGGTGATCTTATGATATGTGAGTGGAATGATATACCACAGATAATATTAGAATTGTTGAAGGGATGATATAAGACAGGTAATCTTAGAATTGTGAGTGGAATGCTATAACACAGATAATCTTAGAATTGTGGGTGGAATGATATAACACATGTAATAAGGATTGTGGCTGGAATGACAAAGCCCAGGTAATCTTAGGATATGTGAGTGGAATGATATAACACAGGTTATCGTAAGATTGTGAGTTGAAAGATATAGCACAGGTAATCTTAGAATTGTTGGTGGAATGATATAACACAGGTAATATTAGGATTGTGGCGGGCATGACATAACCCAAGTAATTTTAGGATTGTGAGTGGAATTGTATAACACAAGTGATCCTAGAATCGTTGTAGGAATTGCATAACACGGGTAATCTTAGGATTGTGAGTGAAAAATATAACACAGGTGATGTTCTGATATGTGAGTGGAATGACATAGCAGAGGTAATCTTAGGATATGCTAGTGGAATGATATACCACAGGTGATCTTAGGATTGTGAGTGGAAAAATATAGCTCTGGTAATCTTAGAATTGTGGTTTGAATATATAACACGAGTGATCCTAGAATTGTTGGAGGAATGGTATAACACAGGTAATCTTAGGATTGTGAGTGGAATGATATAGCACAGCTGAATTTATTATATGTGAGTGGAATGATATACCACAGGTAATCTTAGATATGTGGCTGGAATGATGTAACAGGTGATCTTAGAATTGCGCGTAGATTGATATAACACATTTAATCTTAGAATTGTTGGAGGGATTATATAACACAGGTAATCTTAGATTTGTGGGTGGATTCATATAACACAGGTAATCCAAGAATTTATGAGTGGAATGATATAACACATATTATCTTAGGATTGTGGCTGGAATGACACAACCCAGGTAATCTTAGGAGATGTGAGTGGAATGATGTAATAAAGGTTATCGTAAGATTGTGGGCGGAATTATATAACCCAGGTAATCTTAGGATTGTGTGTGGAATGATATAACACATGAAGTCTTATAATTTTGGCTGGAATGATTTAACACAGATACTCTTAGAATTGTGGGTGGAATGATAAACTTACCCATGTAATCTGAGAATTGCGTGTGGATTGACATATCACAGGTAACCTTAGAATTGTTGGAGGAATGATATAACCCTGGTAATCTTAGAATTGTTGGTGGATTAATATAACACAGGTAATCTTAGAATTGTTGGTGGATTGATATAACACAGGTAATCTTAGAATTGTGGGTGGAATGTTATAACAGATATGATCTTAGGATTGTGCCTGGCATTACATAACCAAAATAATCTTAGGATTGTGAGTGGAATGATATAACACAGGTAATCTGAGGATTGTGGGTAGAATGCTATAACACATATAATCTTAGGATAGTGGCTGGCATGACATAACCCAAGTAATCTTAGAAATGTGAGTGGAATGGTATAACAAAGGTAATCTGAGGATTGTGAGTGGAATGATATAACCCAAGTTATCTGAGAATTGTGGGTGGAATGATATAACACATAATCCTAGAATTGTGGCTGGCATGACATAACCCAAGTAATCTTAGAATTGTGAGTGGAATGGTATAACCCAGGTAATCTGAGGATTGTCAGTGGAATGATATGACACAAGTAATCTTAGAAATGTGAGTGGAATGATATAACCCAAGTTATCTGAGAATTGTGGGTGGAATGATATAACACATAATCCTAGGATTGTGGCTGGCATGACATAACCCAAGTAATCTTAGAATTGTGAGTGGAATGGTATAACCCAGGTAATATGAGGATTGTGAGTGGAATGATATAACCCAGGTAATCTGAGGATTGTGAGTGGAATGATATAACACAAGTAATCTGAGGATTGTGAGTGGAATGATATAACACAAGTAATCTTAGAATTGTGAAAGGAACGATATAACACATGTAATCTTAGAATTGTTGATGGAATGATATAACACAGGTAATATTAGAATTATGGCTGCCATGACATAACCTAGGTAATCTTAGGATTGTTAGTGGAATTATATAACACAAGTGATCCTAGAATTGTTGGAGGAATTGTATAACACAGGTAATCTTAGGATTGTGAGTGGAAAAATATAGCACAGGTTATCTTATGATATGTGAGTGGAATGATATAACACATGTAAACTTAGGATATGTGAGTGGAATGGTATACCATAGGTGATCTTAGGATTGTGAGTGGGAAAATATAACACAGGTGATCTTAAATTAATTGAGCTGATTGATATAACACAGGTACTCTTAGAATTGTAGGTGGAATTATATTACACAGGTAATCTTGGAATTGTGGGTGGAATGATTTAAGACAGGTAATACTAGAATTGTAGGTGGAATGATATAACACAGGTAATCTTAGAATGTTGGAGGGATGATATAACACAGGTAATCTGAGAATTGTTTGTGGAATGATATAGCACAGGTAATAATAGAATTGTGGCTGCCATGACATAACCCAGATAATCTTAGGATTGTGGGTGAAATTATATGACACAAGTTTTCCTAGAAATGTTGGAGGAATTTCATAGCACAGGTAATCTTAGGATATGTCAGTGGAATGATATACAATAGGTGATCTTAAGATTGTGAGTGGAAAATTATAACACAGGTGATTTGAGAATTCTGGGTAGAATTATATAACACAAGTGATCCTAGAATTGTTGGGGAATGGTATAACACACGTGATCTTAGGATTGTGAGTGGGAAAGTGTAACACGGGTGATCTTATGATATGTGAGTGGAATGATATACCACAGGTAATCTTAGAATTGTTGGAGGGATGATATAACACAGGTAATCTTAGAATTGTGAGTGGAATGCTATAACACAGATAATATTAGAATTGTGGGTGGAATGATATGACACATGTAATAAGGTTTGTGGCTGGAATGACATAACCCAGGTAATCTTATGATATGTGAGTGGAATGATATAACACAGGTTATCGTAAGATTGTGAGTTGAAAGATATAGCACAGGTAATCTTATAATTGTTGGTGGAATGATATAACACAGGTAATATTAGAATTGTGGCGGGCATAACATAACCCAAGTAATTTTAGGATTCTGAGTGGAATTGTATAACACAAGTGATCCTAGAATCGTTGTAGAAATTGCATAACACGGGTAATCTTAGGATTGTGAGTGGAAAAATATAACACAGGTGATGTTCTGATATGTAAGTGGAATGATATAGCAGAGGTAATCTTAGGATATGTTAGTGGAATGATATACCACAGGTGATCTTAGGATTGTGAGTGGAAAAATATAGCTCTGGTAATCTTAGAATTGTGGGTTGAATTATATAACACGAATGATCCTAGAATTGTTGGAGGAATGGTATAACACAGGTAATCTTAGGATTGTGAGTGGAAAAATGTGAACAGGTGATCTTATGATATGTGAGTGGAATGATATAGCACAGCTGAACTTATGATATGTGAGTGGAATGATATACCACAGGTAATCTTAGATATGTGGCTGGAATGATGTAACACAGGTGATCTTAGAATTGCGCGTGGATTGATATAACACATGTAATCTTAGAATTGTTGGAGGGATTATATAACACAGGTAATCTTAGATTTGTGGGTGGATTCATATAACACAGGTAATCCAAGAATTTATGAGTGGAATGATATAACACATATTATCTTAGGATTGTAGCTGGAATGACACAACCCAGGTAATCTTAGGAGATGTGAGTGGAATGATGTAATAAAGGTTATCTTAAGATTGTTGGAGGAATGATATAACCAAGGTAATCTTAGAATTGTTGGTGGATTGATATAACACAGGTAATCTTAGAATTATTGGTGGATTGATATAACACAGGTAATCTTAGAATTGTGGGTGGAATGATATAACCCAGGTAATCTTAGAATTGTTGGAGGAATGATATAACCCAGGTAATCTTAGAATTATTGGTGGATTGATATAACACAGGTAATCTTAGAATTGTGGGTGGAATGATATAACCCAGGTAATCTTAGAATTATTGGTGGATTGATATAACACAGGTAATCTTAGAATTGTGGGTGGAATGATATAAAAGATATGATCTTAGGATTGTGCCTGGCATGACATAACCCAAGTAATCTTAGGATTGTGAGTGAATGATATAACACAGGTAATCTGAGGATTGTGAGTTGAATGATATAACACCTATAATCTTAGGATAGTGGCTGGCATGACATAACCCAAGTAATCTTAGAATTGTGAGCAGAATGGTCTAACAAAGGTAATCTGAGGATTGTGAGTGGAATAATATAACCCAAGTTATCTGAGAATTGTGGGTGGAATGATATAACACATAGTCCTAGGATTGTGGCTGGCATGACATAACCCAAGTGTCACCGCAGCCCTGTCCACGTTGCAAAGAGGGGAACTAGCTGTGTGCACAAAACGTCGGGACAAGGGGTCAGTCTATCACTAGACTTAAATTACCATAGTAGACATAGCTAAAACGCAAGCAAGTTTTTAACAATTTATTTTACATAACAAAATATATTCAAATTATAATAACAATTTCAAAGTAAGTTCCAAATAAAAATGATAAAGTTTAAAAAGTACAAATACTAAAAGTATTGTTAATTCCCAATTTTAAAAAGTAACTCAAAAATTAAATAAAGATTCAAATAAACTAAAATGCCAAAGATAAACAAAATAACCCAAATTTTGCATCAGCGTTTCCGTCCATCATAGTGGCTGACTGATCGACAGTCCTTGTACGCCAACTATTCCTACAGGGTAAACGTGATCGAATACGCTACCCAAACACTGACTCCTAACCTTTACTTTATATGTTGTTTGACGGCGACTTTCCAAAACAGAAATTGCGCCCATAACCTAAAATGTCTGCTCTATTTATACAAAATTATAAAAGATACTCATATTAATATGTCATACATGAATTACTCTAATTAACACAATAAAATATAATTCACTCATGAACATCAGTCAGATCTACGTAATTTCAACTCAGTCATACACGAATTACTCTAATTAACACAATAAAATTTAATTAACTCTTGAACATCAGTCAGATCTACATAATTTCAACTCGAAAGCTTAATTAAGACAAATTCGAATAATAGTCTGTTATGATCAAAAAGTTAAATTGATTAGAAAATGACAATATGAGATGTGCTCCTAATGGTGTCAAAAACTTTAACAAATTAATGCAAATTTATAAAATGTCTTTCTTTTAAACAAATAATTTTTCTAAATATTTCTAAAAATCTTATCAAAAATTATAAAATATAAAAAATACAATCTCAAAAAATCGAACACATATATACCACTGTGACACAAGTAATCTTAGAATTGTGAGTGGAATGGTATAACACAGTTAATCTGAGGATTGTGAGTGGAATGATATAACCCAAGTAATCTGAGAATTGTGGGTGGAATGATTATAGCACATAATCCTAGGATTGTTGCTGGCATGACATAACCCAAGTAATCTTAGAATTGGGAGTGGAATGGTATAACCCAGGTAAACTGAGGAATGTGAGTGGAATGATATAAGACAAGTAATTTTAGAATTGTGAAAGGAACGATATAACACATGTAATCTTAGAATTGTTGGTGGAATGATATAACACAGGTAATATTAGAATTGTGACTGGCATGACATAACCTAGGTAATCTTAGGATTGTTAGTGGAATTATATAGCACAAGTGATCCTAGAATTGTTGGAGGAATTGTATAACACAGGTAATCTTAGGATTGTGAGCGGAACAATATAGCACAGGTGATCTTATGATATGTGAGTGGAATGATATAGCACATGTAAACTTAGGATATGTGAGTGGAATGGCATACCACAGGTGATCTTAAATTATGTGGGTTGATTGATATAACACAGGTACTCTTAGAATTGTAGTTGGAATTATATTACACGGGTAATCTTGGAAATGTGGGTGGAATGATATAACACAGGCAATCTTAGAATTGCGGGTGGAATGATATAACACAGGTAATCTTAGGATTGTGAGTGGAATGATATAACACAGATAATATTAGAATTGTGGGTGGAATGATATAAGACAGGTAATACTAGAATTTTCGGTGGAATTATATTACACGGGTAATCTTAGAATTGTGTGTGGAATGATATAACACAGGTAATCTTAGATTTTTGGGGGGATCGACATAATCCAGGTAATCTTAGAATTGTTGCTGGAATGGAATGATCTAACTCAGGTTATGTTAGAATTGTGGGTGGATTGATATAATCCAAGTAATCTTAGAATTTAGGAGGAATGATATATCGCAGGTAATCTTAAATTTGTGGGTGATTGATATAATCCATGTTATCTTGTAATTGTGGCAGGAATGATATAACCCAGGTAATCTTAGAATTGTGGCTGGAATGATATAACACAAGGTAATCTTAGAATTGTGGCTGGAATCATATAACTCGGGTAATCATATACAGTCAAACCTGCCCATGCAGTCACCTCTATTAAGCAGTAACCTGTATTGAAAGGTCACTTATTCTTATTCTATCGTTAAAAAAAATTCATATGAATTGAACCTCTTTCTTGTAAGAGGTCATTGGTCTTATAGGACGACTTTTTCTTTGTCCCAGAGGTGATCTCTTAATACAGGTTTCACTGTGTGTAGAATTATGGGTTGGAATGATATAACATAGGTAATCGAAGAATTTTGGGAGGACTGGTATAACCCATGTTATCTTAGAATTTTGTGTGGAATGATATAACCCGTGTTATCTTAGAATTTTGTGTGGAATGATATAACACAGGTGATCTTTGAATTGTTGGTGAATTAATATAGTACTGGTAATGTAGTATTGTGAGTGGAATGATACAACACTGGTTACTTGTTCTTCATTTCATATGACGTCGACCTCATACAGGTGCCTGATCCTTTACTTTTACATTCCGATCTATAGATTATTCAGCCATTCTCAGTTAAGTCTGCCAATTCCGGAAAACATGTGTCGCTAATAGTTTTTGTAAAGATAGCTGATATTTAGGACTCCATTGTCCCCTGAAAGACTATATATATTCTTCTCGATAAAATCGTATACAACTTTCTGTATTCACATCTGTATTTAAAATTGTATGACTCCAAAATAGAAAAATATACATGTCGCCAGTCTATATCACAAACTAAATTGCCGTTTATTTTCCAACGGAACCGAATTATTCTGAAGAAAATGAATTAAATTGTTGTCAGAGATGGAGTTATTTACATTTCATAATAAGTCTGGTACTGCACAATAATGTTTCCTTTATTTTTGCCTTTTTATTTTGTCGCTGATTTGCACGTTTCCTACGTTACAAACTTTATCCTAAGCATTAAAGATTAAAGTGCTGCGTATTGATTTTATATCAAAGTAATGAGAGAATACTCTATAGACTATTCATAATCATCTCCTAAAAATAAGAATAGATTTTACTGATACTTAGTTAAATACAAAATAAGAATGTTTCCTACGATACTCACGTTTTGCATTAATGGTATGGTTTTGATTTCCAAAGCCGATTCGGGTTTTATACGCATGCAGTCTTCTTATATAAAACCTAATTTATTTGAAGTTGGGGTAAAATATAATTACAAATATTGCATCAAATCATCATATATGTTTCCAACGTTACCGTTTCATATGATACCGGATGTTTAAAATCTACTCGGTCGGATAAAGTTATTATTATTTTCAATCCATCCCCATTCTCAGCACTTTACAAAAAACACCAAACGACATGATTATGCAAAAATTAGCTGTAAATGCTCATGCTTAAAGCATAATGTAACGTAAGAAACCTGTATAAAATAAAGGGAAAATGGTCCGCTTCCGTCTATGCTCACAATTTCAAAATGGTAAAAGGTATGCAATTGAAATTTTACAGGTTTGTTACTGATGTATTTAGATAATTCATTCTATTCAAAGTAGCCACACAGAAATGACATACTTAATTGAGAATAACTGTATATGTCTTTTCACTAGGCTGGTTGGTAATGAGGTCTATCACATATATACCACTCAGCTCAAAATAAAAAATACAACAGATACCGCTATGTCTACTTCAGGCCTTGACATACACTTAGATATTGACAGTGAGGGCCGAGAAAGGACAAAACATTAAGACAAAACATATGATTTCATTTTCCCGTTGTGAACTTTACGTTTATATGTAGCAACATTCCAGCAGAACCTGCATTTGGAGTATATATTTCTCAGTTAATGCGACATTCCTTTAGTTGGTTGATGGAGGGTTGTAGTAATCTTCAATACATCATCTGCGTTAACGTCATCAATACCTCATATCCATCAACCTTCAACAAATACATCGACACCTTGGTTCTGGTTAACCGTCATCAATACATAAGTTCTTGCTAACCACCAACATTACACGTACATCAGTTCGTGTTAACCATCAACAATGCAAATGTTCTGGCTAACCATCAACAATACATCATCTCGGTTAACCGTCATCATTTCCTCAGTTCATGTTAACCATCAACAATACATCATCTCGGTTAACCATCAACAATACACCATTTCGTTTAACCATAATCAATACCTCAGTTCATGTTAACCATCAACAATACATCATCTCGGTTAATCATCAACAATACACCATTTCGGTTAACCATAATCAATTCCACAGTCCTTGTTAACCATCCTCAATACCTCAGTTCATGCAAACCATCATCAATTCCTCAGTTCTGGTTAACCATCAACAATACATCACTTCTGGTTAACCGTAAAAACTATCTCATGTATGCTTACTGTCAACAATACCAAATATCTAACCATGAACAATTACTAATTTCAGAAACTAGCCAACGTTACCGCACTTTCGATAAACCACAGGACCTCATCTCCTTAAAACGTCAACAATACCTCAATTCTTGTTAACCGTCAACAATGCCAACAATAATGGTTAACCGTCGACAATACCTTAGTTCTGATTTAAACCGTCAATAATACCTCAGTCCTGATTAACCGTGAACAATACCTCAATAAAGATTAACCTTCAACAATACCTTAATAAAGATTAACCTGCAACAATACCTCAATAAAGATTAACCTTCAACCATACCTCAATAAAGAATAACCTTCAACAATACCTCAATAACGATTAACCTTCAACAATACCTCAATAAAGATTAACCTTCAACAATACCT
>MJUT01062377.1:77403-98120 GCA_002080005.1 Gigantidas platifrons | reverse complement strand
TTTTTTCTAATCTCAGACCGACATTTCTTTCATTATAAAGTTTACCAGATATCATTGATACTTCATGGTTATCTTCGGTTATAATTACTTACCGAATAGTAAACTTTGTATCATGACACAGCTGACTTACATATGAAACGAACAAAGAATACAATCTAGGACTGCTCACTTTACTGACTTAGATCAGGCACTGAAAGTGGCGGAGTATACATTTGTTGTTATAATACGTGTATCTACTTCATTTATTCATATTTTCATATTGTTTTGAACATATTTGTAATATTTATTATTCTGTTTTAGATGTGAACTGTAAAACGATCAAAGAATGGGAAGACTTAGACCCCATTGTTTTTGAGACAAGAGCAATGAAATGTTTGCTTAAAATGATTGCAGAGGAAGATATTGTTACAGTCATTGGTTCTCCAGGCTGCGGGAAGACTATAGCTATTCACCATGTTGCCCTAAGACTGCACAAAGATCAATTGTATGATATAGTGCCAGCTGTATATCCTTCAGATATTAGAGATTATTACAACCCAGAACGTAAACAAGTGTTTGTGTTTGATGATATGTGTGGTAAATATTCTGTACATGTACATACTATGCACGATTGGAATGACTTATCTGACAGTATACAGAAAATTATTGATGGTAAATATGTTAAAATTTTGTTATCTTGTAGGTCCTATATTTTCCATCAATTTAGGAATGTAAAGTTACTTACAAACACATCATGCGATTTCTTGTCTTCCGATAATGTTTTGACAGTCGATGAAAGGCGTGGAATTGCAATGTCACACCTGACTGAAAATGAAACCAGGATTATACAACAGGATATGGAAGTATTTAAGCAATATGACTTCTTTCCTCTGTTATGTCAACTTTATGTTAGGCATAAGACGGGTGATATAGGAAAGTTTTTTACTAGTCCTGTGTCAGTCATTAAAGATGATTTGAAATGTTTAATGGAGGAGGAAAATCAAACAACTTTTGCCACACTAATGCTTTTTGTTATTTATAACAATACAATTGAAGATGACATGTTGGTAAACAAAAAACCCTTAAAGACCACATTAAAGGAAATGTCTGGAGAATTTAGAATACCGTATACATTCTCACCAACGAGAGTAAAAGAACAGCTGGATAATCTAACAAAGTCTTATGTAAGAAAAAATGGTTCCTGTTACAGTATGATTCATGACAAACTCTTTGATATACTGGTGTCATTTTTCGGTGAACACATGTTTGACCTACTTATTGTTATTTGTCACAGTGATGTTTTATGTGATCGATTTCACCTTGACACAATACAAGGTGAACATGATGAAGGCCTAATAATCGTTCCAGATGACAAACACGATTTATATTTTGAACGTTTGTGTTATCATTTCGCTAACGGCAATATGGATGTTGTATTTTCTAACAGGCACATGCAATATGAATCATATCGTATTAAGATAATTGAGTTAATGACAAATAATACACACGTTCGCGAGGTTTGTTTGTCGTCAGCACTAGGCAACAGATACCCACTGTTTACTATAGTCAGGCAAGGTTATGCTGATGTGTTAAAGTTGTTGATAGATCTGAAGTATGACTTAAACACACCTGATGAGACACAAATGACTCCATTAATCATCGCTTCTCTTTACGGTCATACAGAGTTCGTCGAACTGTTGTTGAATAATAAAGTTGATCCTAACATATGTTGTGAAGGAGACTCTCCATTATACATCGCTTCTCGTCAAGGTCATACAGAGATCGTCGAACTGTTGTTGAATAATAAAGCTGATCCTAACATATGTTGTGAAGGAGACTATCCATTATACATCGCTTCTCAAGGCGGTCATACAGAGATTGTCGAACTGTTGTTGAATAATAAAGCTGATCCTAACATATGTCCTGAAGGAAAGTCTCCATTATACATCGCTACTCGTCACGATCATACAGAGATCGTCGAACTGTTGTTGAATAATAAACTTGATCCTAACATATGTTGTGAAGGAGACTATCCATTATACATCGCTTCTCGTGAAGGTCATACAGAGATCGTCGAACTGTTGTTGAATAATAAAGCTGATCCTAACATATGTTGTGAAGGAGACTATCCATTATACATCGCTACTCGTCACGATCAAACAGAGATCGTCGAACTGTTGTTGAATAATAAAGCTGATCCTAACATATGTTGTGAAGGAGACTATCCATTATACATCGCTACTCTTCACGATCATACAGAGATCGTCGAACTGTTGTTGAATAATAAAGCTGATCCTAACATATGTTGTGAAGGAGACTATCCATTATACATCGCTTCTCGTCAAGGTCATACAGAGATCGTCGAACTGTTGTTGAATAATAAAGCTGATCCTAACATATGTCGTGCAGGAAGGTTACCATTGTATATAGCTTCAAAAAATGGTTATTTTGAAATTGTGAAATTACTTCTCAAAAGTGGAGCAAATATAACTAATTATACAAAATCTCCCTTGTATGTCGCTGTAAAAGTAGGCAACACAGATATTGTTTCAATTCTGTTAGAAAATAACTGTTTTGATCTCAGTCAATACGACACATTTCATCAGTCACCACTTTTTATCGCATCATCGAACGGTGATCTGGAAATTGTTGAATTACTGTTAAAATATCACTTTAATCCTAATATTTGTAATAGAAATGGTTTGTCGCCATTGTTTATGGCTTCAAAGCGAGGTCATGTAGAGATTGTAAAACTTTTGCTAAAGAATGGATCTTACCCTAAAATTTGTGACAAATATGGACAATCGCCATTGTTCATAGCTTCACTTAATCGTCGGATAACGGTCGTTGAGTTACTATTACAATGCGATTCAGACCCACTTTTATGTAATATCAACGGATTTTCATCGATTACAGTTGCTCTTCTGAACACACGTAGAAAGATAAATGAACAAATCGTTACTCTACTACTGAAGCATTGTGTTAAATTGAGTAGAATAACGGAAAATGAATGTTCGTTTCTCATTGCTGTGTTACACGGAGACACTAGCGCCTTAGATGACATAGCAGATACCGTATTACACAGAGAAAATATAGCTCTAGATGACATAGAAGATACAGCATTACACGGAGACAGTAGAGACTTAGATCACATAGAAGATACCGTATTACACGGAGACAGTAGAGACTTAGATCACATAGAAGATACCGTATTACATGGAGACAGTAGAGACTTAGATGACATAGAAGATACCGTATTACACGGAGACAGTAGAGACTTAGATGAAATAGAAGATAACATATTACACGGAGACAGTAGAGACTTAGATGACATAGAAGATACAGTATTACACGGAGACAGTAGAACCTTAGATGACATAGAAGATACAGTATTACACGGAGACAGTAGAGCCTTAGATGACATAGAAGATAATGCGATGTTTTCAAAACTGTTAATTAGTGGTTACGTATCACCTCTTTTCGTGGCAACATGCTGTAATAACGTAACATTGGTAGAAATGTTATTAAAACAGACAGGAAACGAAGATGGTTTATGTAATACTTCTCTAATAGCCGCTTGTATGTATGGTTATCAGGAAATTGTCATGTTACTGTTAGAATATGGCTGTGATCCAAATGGAAGTACGGAAATACGTCCTTTATGTTCGGCGACAGAATATGGCCATACACATGTTGCTGAATTATTGCTTAAGTATAATTCTGATCCTGATCTTTGTGATAAAAACAATATGTCGCCTTTATTTATTGCTACAAGTTTCAATTATTCAGAAATAGCTAAGTTGTTAATGGAGAAAAATTGTGATGTCAACCTTTCTTGTAGAGACACAAAGACACCTCTATATATTGCCTCTCTACATAATCATATTAAGATAGTCGAACTGCTGTTAGAATACAAATGCAATACAGATATATGTACCACGAACAACGAATCCCCTCTGTTGGTAGCTTCACAAATGAACCATAGAGAAATTGTTAAATTATTGTTAGAAAGTAAATGTGATCCCGCTATTTGTAATATCTACAACGAGTCATCTCTAGGGGTAGCGATTCAAGAGGGTCATCTCGATGTTGTTAAATTATTATTGGAATACAACTGTGACACAACTTGGAGTAAAAATAAAGATACCGACCATGGTTCTCCTCTATTTCTATCATTAGAACGTCTGAATGTGTTAGCACGTCTGGATGTGCCAAGACGTCTGAATACTTATCTGTCAAATCAATATGAGGTTGTAGCACATCTGAATACATTTAGATGTCTGACTACTCATCGGTCATATCAGCATGAAGTTGTGGAGTTACTGCTACATAATAAATGTGATCCTAATATTTGTAATAAAGATGGACAATCACCTCTGCATGTAGCAGTAGAACACAGATACAGGAAAGTAATCCTGTTATTATTACAAGCAAATGCTAATCCTAATGTGCAAGACAAAGAAGGTAGAACACCATTACATATAGCGTCAGAATCAGATGATACAGAAGTATATGATACAGAAACTGTCAAATTATTGCTAGAACACGGAGCTAACCCTGATATTTACGATAACGAACATTGCACACCTTTATTCATAGCTTCAAAGCATGGTCATATGGATATTATAAAACTCTTACTGCAGTACAATTGTGACCCTTATATTTGTAATAATGACAATGAATTACCATGGTTGGTAGCCTATCAATGGGGACATGAAGATATTGGTGATTTGTTGGTAAATTCGTGTATCCACTATTATCAATGATTTCTGGGTTTAACTTTTACTTGATGTACATGTTGTTCATTCAAACACATTTTTTAGAAGTTCTCTGGATGACGTTGTCTATGTATATATTCAAAAGGACCGGCGTGGTTGTGATCGTATGGTAGATGGATTTACACCTACCTTTGCAATCAGTGTATATCACCATTAAAGTTGTGAGTTTTAATCCCGCTCATGGCGAAGTGTACTTGATACAACGTTATGTTATAAAGTTTGTCAGTGACTTGCGACAGGTCGGTGGTTTTCTCTGTGACTCCAGTTTCCTCGGCTAATAAAACTGACCTCCACGATTTAACTGAAATATAGTATAAAGTGTTGTTAAGCACCATAACCCCAAACCAACCCTATACATTGATAAAAGTGAGACAGTGTGTCTGTTATTAAAGAATATACATGTTTGATCAATTTTAAAGGTAAATATCTTGATGAGCTTCAATAAGATATCAATAAGTAATAGGTCATACTTAGCCACACATAGAAAGCAATCAAGTTATTTGAATATTAGGATCTAAAATGATAATGAAGAACATTGCCATCACTGTTATCAGATTTGACAATGCATTTTAATGCCAGGAATATGATTGGATAGTCAAGCATGACTGACATGACTCCGTGTGGGATGTTATTATATTAGGTTTTTTTTTATTTTTGATTGGGTCGAATCAAACGCACAACTCGTCCAACTGGTGGGATGTACAATGGTGGCTCTTGAAGTCACGATTTGTTAGGAGTGGTCAACGGTGTAAGGTAACATTTTCAATCCTATCTACAATCTTTTATACTGTAATTTATATAGATTGACATGTCTCTGTTTCCACATGTTGTATTGCAGTTTATTTTTATCACTTATCAAAATCTTCTAAGGGACCGTACAAATTAACCTGCAGGGAAAAGGGTGGGGGGGTTATGTTTTGTTTTCGTTCAGAAATTTTTTTTCAGACAACTCAAGAGTTAGAATATTTAGTCTTGTCGCGCTAAGCACGAATTTTTTTTTCAGAATTTAACATTAGGGTGTATGACAAAAACTCTGAATCAGATTATTTTTTTTTCCTCCACCAAAATCAGAATATTTTTTTCAGCAACATTGGGAATCCCTAAAAACACGGTTTTTCAAATTTGAAAAAATACAAGAATTGCTTCCACTCCTATTTAATTCATTAGCTCAAATGTCAATGATCGGCCGAATTTCAGAATAATTTCATTATAGCATAAACTACGGATATGTTATTTAATTTATATATATATTTTTTTATTTTTCATGTAAATTATGTATATATATATATATGTATTGTGGCTTTCAGAAAAGGTATATATTGTGTCTTTGTCACAGACAGTCTTTGTTTTATTAAAGTGCCTGTACCAAGTCAGTAAAATGTGTGGTCATGTATTTGTGTATTAGGGGTGTTGATATATATTGACTATTAGATTTGTAAGTCTTGTGACAATGTGGTATTTTTTTAAAACTTTTTATTATGTATGTTTTTAATATCAACAGGGTAGTTGTGTAGTATTTAAAACAGATTATTATAATATCTTACTGTTTTTCATGTGTTTTGTGTAAATAGTAGATAAATTCTTCATTGTAATATTAAACTACAACTTCTAGTTCATTTGGCCCGACTCCCCTCCCAGAGGGTGTGACGGGCTACCAGGTTTCTCCGTCGTAGAGGCACTAGTACTGTAAAAGGGGCCAACCCTGCGGGAACTCCGGGGTATAGAAATGGGGCCGAGAGCTTCTTCAGATTGAAAAGACGTCCGTCGGTTGTGTTTAGAGATTGCCACCCTCTTCGCACGTTAAAGAACCCAGAGTAATAGCTCATAATGAGCATTATGCTCATGATGAGTTGTGCATAGGAGACATGTCGCACTGGCTAAATTCTAATGTATTTTTGGAAAGTAGAGAGACCATTTTTTACTCGAGTGATGCGCATATTTTTTGCATATAATTTGTCCTTGATGGGAACTGCACTTTCCATGTTTGGTCATTGCAGTATATATAATGTTATAGAACATTAACATATTTAGAGAAATTTTTCTACCATATTTGTTGATCCATTCCGTATTTGGTAATGGTATATTTGGATCTACAACAATCGGCAAACCCCGGGTGAATCTGCTGCTCTTCTATCTATGAATGGAGGAACGGAATCAGCAGTTGTGCCTAGTGGAACTATAAACTAGCTTAACCCTTACACCAATACAGGATAAACATTAAAGAAAGCTACTTAACTAAGGATTCCTCTTCGTTAAGTTGAAGTCATCATTTCGAAAGTTTTACGGTGGCCACTATGACTTGGTTGACCATTATGGAATGTTAGTGTAACAAATGACCTCGGATATGTTACACTTGTCGTAAACACTTCCCGATCCTTTCCTCATTCATGACTTGATCACCGTGTTTGTAACTAAATTAACACGATGGATGCTACTAGTGGGGCAGGTACTCCTTACCCTTCTGCAGAACCCTTTCAGAGCACTTGGGTTCACCACCGGTTTTTAGTGGGGTTCGTCTTACTCGATCTTTAGTTTTATAGATCGTTATTTGTCTTTTTGTACTTTTTCTTTTGGCCATTGTGTTGTCTGTTCTTCTTCGATATACATATTCTGATTCCCCCTTTGGTATCTTCAAACTCTTCTTAAAGAAAATCGTACGGACAATCCAAATGGTCAATCCAGAGATACATGCATCATTGGGCGCATAACATAGAATGAAGACAAACAAAGCAAAAACCACAACATATGTAAATTTTCGACGACAAACATGGACGCCATCACAAAGGGGAGATGAACTCAAGTGCTCTCAAAGGACAAGATATTTTTATTTTTTATAAGGTACCCGTCATTTTACTAATATTATCTGGTGAAAGTCGTGTCTCTGATAGAAAACAAATTAGAGGTTATTTTCTCAAGCAGTCTATAAAATTAGTCAGCTCACTTTAAACCGTCTATTTGTTATATTATTTACCTGATGAGATCCCTTTAATTGTGTTTTTTTTGTCTGTATGTGTAACCTCTGTATTTATAAAAAAGTTTACTGTATTATGGTTTTAGTCATTACACCCCATCTGTGTAATGAAATGATATACACCAGATAAATTCAAAACGACAAAGAATGCCATATGTATCGTTTATAGACAGCTCAGACTAGGAGCCGTTTCACACTTATGTTGGGGTATCCGTTATACTCATTGTTGACAATAAAAACTACTGTGAATATTAAATGTAGAACAGCACTAAAATGTCGTTAATTTATGTCGAAGTGTAAAGTTGAGTAGTATCTCGTATGAAGTTACATTTATGTCATTTCTTGTAGTATAGTAATTTTAATTTAGCTTAATAGTAAGAACTGCATGCTACCCTGTGACTGTATAGTTATTTGTAGATTATAAAATTGTTTTGCTTATTATTGAATTTATTGTTGAATGTTGAATATTGAATCACAATAAATTATGGTTATCTTATTATTGAATTTATTGTTGAATGTTGAATATTGAATCATTATAAAATATGATATATCTTATTATCGGTAATTTGTTAGTTTCCTTTGATCTTTACTACCCAATAAATTTAGTACCAACGTTCAGTTGACCACCGACTCCTGATACAAGAAATTATCAGCTGTTGGTCGTTTGTCATGCGCGGTCTAACGTCACTAAACCGTTCATTCAAAAAAAGGTCAAAACACAACAAAAAAATGTGTAAAAATTGTGAAATTACCGATTAAAAAATTATTAGTATTAAAAAAAAGTTCAAAACACAACAAAAAAATTACAAAGCTGTGTTAAAATTGTGAAATTACCGATAAAAAAATTATTAGTTTTTTTTTTTAGCTGGACAAGGATTATCAGATTCGCTCTTCGAGCTCATCTGATATGGACCTGATAATCCTTGTCTTGCAAAAAAAAATACTAATAATTAATATTTATTGAATTTATTGTTGAATGTTGAATATTGAATCATTATAAATTATGATTATCTTATTATTGAATTTATTGTTGAAAGTTGAAAATTGAATCACTATAAATTATGATTATCTGAAAAACATCTTGAGTGTGTATACGCCTGTAGAGCTACAATAGGTGACGTAAATCTTCACTTAGCATCGTCTGTCAATATTCAGTGTATCTTACCTTTAGGCAGGGACGGTCTTAGGAGGTGTGGGCCCTATTGTTCTCAGTAAACCACGTAGTGTGTTGTTGTGTACTTGAACATCCGAGAGTATATAACTCCTTTGCAAGGCTCAATTGGGAGTTTTTGGAATAACCTTCATCGACCACATATATGTTTCACTTGTCTTAAGCACTGCCCACTCCTTTCCTCATTCATGACTTATCACTGCGTTTGTAACTAGAATAACATGACAGGTGCCACTAGTGGAGCAGAAACTCCTTACCTTTCTGGTGGACATGAGTTCATCACCAGTTTTTAGTGGGTTTGTGTTGCTCGATCTTTATATATAATTAGTTTCTGTTGAGTACTTTGTAGATCAGTTGTTTGTTCTTTTGTAATTTTTCGCTTGACCATTATATTGTTTGTCTTTCGTCGAATTATGGATTCTGATTACCTCCCTTTGGTATCTCATAATTGAAAGATTGGAAAGCTCAATAATTTAATAAAAGTCTAGTCTAAACAACTCATTCATATATTTGATCAACATGACAACCATATCAATTCCTATATTGAACAGTTTTTACAGGGACCCATAAAGAACTAGCTAGGTCAAATCTAATTGAAAAACATAGGTATAGTCCAGTCCAATTTGTGAAAGACCTGGAACAAAGTGAACAAGAATTCTGAGAGTATTGCACATAGCACCGGCCGCAAAAATCAGAGGACCTAAAATATTAGAAGTATCAGCATGCAGTGACTAGATTTTAAATTACAGTTCAAGGGCCACAACTCTGGCAAAAATAATTCAAAAAGACAGAAATTTGAATTTTATCTCAACTTTTACAGGCAAAAATAATTAAAAAAAAGACAGAACTTTGAATTCTATCTGAACTTAATCCACAATCAATGATTGGAGCAATGTTTAGCAGAAGGCACACAATTGAGCCAAGCAAGCGTTGTAACTCATCTAGAAATAGCTATATACCAAATATCAAGTCAATATCTCGAAGGATGCTAAAAAAAAGTCTGGACAACTTTAAAATAGAAAACAAAAAATACAAGTTCAAGGGCCGCCAAAAATCATTCAACCAGAACCAAATTCAAACTTAAACTGTACCTCATCTAGATATAGCCACATACCAAATATCAAGTCAATATCTCATAGGAGGTTAAAAAAAAGTCCGGACAACTAAACATTTGAATAAAAAATACAAGTTCAAGAGCCATAACTCAGCCAAAGATCATTCGACCAGAACGAAATTCGAACTTAAACTGTAACTCATCTAGATATAGCCACATACCAAATATCAAATCAATATATCAAAGGACGTCAAACAAAATCCGGACAACTTAGAATTTTAATGTGACGGACGGACAGACATGTCTATAGAAAAATAATAAAAGAACCGCCTAGCTCATGAATGCGCGACGTATCCCCCACATTTGCATAATATTTAGTTTTATATATTTATTGAAAGCAGCCTTGCAGTCTTAATGTATAACATACTTACAAGCCACATGCAAAACATTATTCAAATCTATCCATGTTTACTAAAGTTATCGCGTAAACAAGACACAATTCTCAAAATTGTTGATTTTTCAACCAATAACTAAAATTTTCCCCCAAAACACTTGCTTCAAATTTTTGCATGTCCAAACCCATCCAGGATAATGATAATTACAGCCCACATGCAAAATATTATTCAAATATATCCATGTTTACTGACGTTATTGCGTAAACTAGACACAATTCCCAAAATTGTTGATTTTTCAACCAAAAATTAAGATTTTCCCCCAAAACCCTTGCTTCAAATATTTCCATGTTAGAACCCATCCAAGATAATGATAATTACAAGCCACATGCAAAATAGTATTAAAATCTATTATTGTTTACTCAAGTTATCGCGTAAACAAGAAAGTGTGACGGACAGACGGCCGCTATCACTATATCCCCTCAACGCTATCGCGGGGGGATAAAAAGTTGCATAAGAAGAGGAGGCAGGGAAAAAAGAATTCATTGTAAAACAACATGTCCCCCATCAGTGAAAGGGAGACATAATAGTCCCCTATGAGTGAAGGAGAGATATAATAGTCCCCCGTCAGTGAAGGGGAGACATAAAGATGATGTACAAAAACAGCATACACATTTCTAAAATCTTTAATATGTATATGTTATCTGGATGTGAATTGATTGATACCGAAAATATCAGCCTGTCGAGCCAGAATATGAAGTTTGTTAGCGAGTGAGCGAAGCGAACGAGTCGCAAACTTCAAATTCTGTCGAGCAGGCTGATATTTTTCAGTATGAATTATATTCATATTCAGATGACATGTTTATCATCCTTAAATCAACCATAAACACGGATACATCTATATTTGTATTTTTCGCGGGAAAAATTACATGATTCAAAATATTCAAAATACGCTTCCCCAAAACCGTAGTTCATAAGTAGTTTGCAAAATATACCATTCATTTTTACAGATTTATATAAATGTTAAGATTGTTGGATTTTCCCTTTAATGGGGATATTCATTTTTTTTTATTACAAACATCAAAGTCACCCATTTTCATTAAAGGGTTTGCTTACCAATGCCGTTCCGGTTTAGAAAACATGACGGTCACAACCTCCTTTATGACGTAAACAATTATGACGTCTGAGGAGAGGTTATCAAGAATTGTGTAAAGTACATTTTTGTAGGACGATGTTTGTTGATATTTCTAACGCGACAGCTCTTAATTTGATATATGTTTTAAAAAATAATGTTAACTAGCTAATGGTGTAGATGAATTTTATTTATTTTTGCCATCTTCACAGGAATTATCGTTTAAATGTTAGGAGAATTTGGTGATAACTCCTGCTGACTGTTGATAAGTCCTGCTCAGCTCACGCGGACTTTGATACGAGTTTTGTTTATGGAGCCAGCAGGTAGATATAGCCGGAGGGAAGGATGATAAATAAAAGATATACAACCTATCTGGTTTTAATTACATAATAATATGTAGGAAACTAAATATATAAAATCTTACATTTCCATATGAATTAAAATATTGTTTTATTATTCTTATTAATTACAAAAAGTGACCAGGAATATTACCTTGTCAACACAAATTACTTGTTAAATATTTATCTAAATTAAAAAAAAAAATTTGATATAAAAGCAGAAATTTTAAGTTATGAAATTGAATATTAATGTAACATTAATGGTCTTGACAATGCTAATATGGATTGAACAAAAAAACAAAAAAACAAATGTTGTTTGTAAGGAACTTAACTGTGTTTAAATGAATTCACACTTGAAATATTTAAATATCTACGTACAGAATTTCTGCACAAATTAAAATTGCTAACATGTACATGTAAACTCAAAGATAGATATGATAAGCTACATTATTTCTTATGAAAATAAAATTTAAACAGTAACAGTCATCAATTCCAACAAAATGAACAATCATATCTCGCATCAACTGAACTCACCGAACACAAAAAAGACCACAGCATATGATGTTGTAAATCCAGGTCCTGACTACAGGGTAAAGGCTATGATGCTTAACACCACTTTCAACAAGATATCAGTTATATAGTGGTCAGTGTTATTGGTGGAGGAAACTGGAGTACACAGATAAAACCACCGACCTGTCGCAAGTCATTGACAATCTTTATAACGTTTGTACACCTCGCCATGAGCGGAATTCAAACTTTAGCAGTGATAAACACTATTTACACAGGTAGCTGTATATCCAACTACCATACCATCACAACCACGACTGCCCCATGAATAAACATGTAGATGTGAATGTAAACTTCATAAAAATAACATTTCGCCCAATACAAGGAATCATAAAGTTATTTAAGACTTCACATTTCTTTCTAATCAGGCTTTTTTTTTGCTTGGATCTTCTCCAACATTAATTAATGAAATAAACTTAATGAGGAGGCCTCCATGGCTGTGGTCATATGAACATTTATGTCTATCTTTAAAATCAATACCTATTAACAATAAGGTTTATTAATTTGACTTCATGTACTAATAAACAGTTGTCTTGTTATTGGTTCTTTGAAAGTTAATAATGCACATGCAAACGGTTGCTACAGTCTGCACTCCTTGAGTAGTGCTCCGTAAATAAGAGGGGTATATCAGGAAATAAAGAAAGAATACATTGGTATTCAATATAACTGATGTTGATATGTAACGATGTGTCCCCATAATTCTGACATTCATTATGGACAACTGCTGTCGCTATGTTTCATTTTGATTTTGACGTTTGGTAATTTTCAGTCGATAATTCTCACCCTGAAATTGAGCAAAAAAATATTACACACATTGTATTAGAAACTAATAGAAATGATACAACGCCACCAACAAATAAGTCAATCGTTAGAGATACGGTTAGGGTTATGGTGTTTAACACCACTTTCAACATTATTTTAGTTATTTCGTGGCGGTCAGTTTTATTGATGGAGGAAACCAGAGTGCCCGGAGAAAACTACAGACATGTCGCAAGTCACTGACAAACGCATAATGTTGTATCGTATACACCTCGCCTGAGCGGGATTCGAACTCACAACTTCAGTAAGTCAATAGTTTCTGACTGGAGTCCACAATTGGAGGATAAGTCAATGCATTAATCACTGTTAATTGGATCAATTCATTAAAACGCTGAGTTTAACTTGCCATACATCATGATCATTTTCGTCACTACTTCAAACAAACAAAGATGACAGTACAAAAAACCCGTTTCAGGAAGTTGACTTGTTCTTTAACATCGGTCATCAATATGCATTTGGAGCCCTATTACAAATGTTGGGTCACAAAATGATTGATTTCGGCGTCATGGCGACTAAGCTAGCTGCAAAATAGATCACTGTGAACAACTATTGTCCTCAAACCATAGTTCAGTTTTTAATGAGTAAAGTGGATGATTATTGTTAAACACCGATTGAGCAATTTTTCAGTTATATCATGATGAGAACAAGTTACATTTTGATAAAAATTTCCGCTTTGTTTAGTTTAAGATTTTTATTGTGCTAGCTCACTGAAGCAACAGTCTGCGGGTAGACATGTCACTCCACTCTGACACATTATTCTGAACCAGAGCTAACCAGTTTTTTCTTACTCTTTTGCGCTGCATGCTTACTGGACACGCAACAAATACCAATTCCATAGTCTTTGGTTTGACTCAACCGGGGCTTGAACCCACGATCTACGGCACTTGACCACGCTAACCATTACACCATTGATGTGGTTAGTTTGGTTTTAAGGATAGACAGGTTTGGTGTGCATAAAAGAAATATATTAAGATATTGTCTTATTTACTAGTGCTTTTGTTGTTAATTAAATGAAAAAAAAACACAATTCGTTGGTTTCTTAAAATCATTTGTTTAGTTGAGCTATGAAATCCAAGAAAATTGGTTCCCAATAAATAAGAAATATCTTACAATACTGTCTATCAGTCAGTTAGAGAGTTACTAGCACTATTTATTTACAGGCTTGGAGAAATCTTGTGCTCACATTGAGTTATGAGTTATGCTCATCAGTGTAAAAAAAACTACTTCTAAGTCTACGAAATACTGACCACCTTCAGCACGCTGAAGATTATATCACAGCTTGCACATGATATTTGAATAATGATAAAATTATTTACACGTTTCATAAATAAGTATTTGATAGAAGTGAAATCAGCATTGATTGTTTCAACCAACGCACTCATAACTATAGGCTGTGGCAGCTGGTTACTGTCAGATATCTAGGTTGTGGCAGCCGGTTACTGTCAGATATCGTACGAGGGGAAAACGAATCTTGTATTTGTTGAGTCGTACAGAGCGGGACAATTAAAGACCAGGAATGCATGGGTTGTGGTGACTTTAAAAATGAAGAACAAAAATAAAATCTTCTACTTCTTTAATTGACGATTTTTACTCAAGTTTCAAACAGATTTTTCTTCACGTTTCTTTAAATCCTTCGTTATTGCTGATGTCAAACATGTACTTACTGATCCTATTTCTGTACAGCTTAATTCCAGATCTATGGCTTTCTCCATCATACAAGCAATCTCACCAACACTCGGATTATATGCTGGAAATGGCATCTCATCCTGATCTTTATCATTTATAAACTCCCTATAAAATAAAACAACTTAAAAACAAGAAGGGAGCCGTCATGGTCGTGATCATATGGTAGTTGGATATACAACTACCTATGCAATCAGTGCCTATCACCATTGATGTTGTGAGCTCGAATCTTGATCAAGGCGAGGTGTACAACATTATGTGATAAATTTGTCAGTGACTTGTGACAGGTCGGTGGTTTTCCGGGTCCCCTGGTTTCCTCCACCAATAAAACTGACCGCCACTAAATAACTGAAATATTGTTGAAAGTGGCGTTAAACACCATCAAACAAACAAACCAAACAAGATTAGGATGTTGATCATTGTGCTTGTTTAATCCTGAATACTGTACAAGTGGTTTTTTCGTGGGTATCTAATTTTCGCTTTACTCGCGATAGTCATCGATCCGCGAAAAAAAAACAATCCGCATAAATTTCCACCCTTTACTACATAAATATCTTTCATCTTCATAAATAATTATACAAGATCTATCTCCCGTAGTATGACTGTATTGCGAATATTTAACAATTATATGATCACTGCCATTCTTAAAGTTGTTGAAATGACGCTTTTAAAATATCTAACAAAGAGCTAATCATTCCCGAAAACCAGCCATATGGTAACAAATAACAGATATATCAATTAATTTACATGTAATTAATTGTCCTTTTATCTTTAAAACACTACTTATCCTGAATAGTGGTTGATGTATTTTGGAGTCTGTTAATGATACTTATCTGTGTTTAATTGTTGTAATTGTGTTGTAAAATATATTAATATTAAATGCCCTTACACAATTTACTATTAATTCATATATTCAAATACTTTATTGCCATTATACAGTTACTGCATGTGACAAAAATAAACAGAATACAAACAATACATACATGGTAATAAAGACAAAATAATTTTCAAATAAACTTTTCAAGAGTCCCCTGTCCTTAGTTCTGTAGACTGTTTTAAAAAGGAACCAAGCTTATTTACCTGAGTAATTGTTTTAGGATTGAGGATATAAGACACTTTATCTAAATCTGATAAACAATTAAAATTTTCATTGTCATTTTTTTTTAAATCCAAATAATCTTTTCTTGTGGCATTGTTATTTTTGGATTAATGAACATGCATGCAATTCTGAAATATCACTAATCGCATCAAAAAAGCTCTTACTCAAATTATTTAAAAACATTTCCTATTTTGAATTGTTGGTCAAACATTTCAGATAATGTTATTCTAATATAGCTGTCAATCCGCTAAAATTTGATTTTGATTAAAACTCAGGATCGTGAAAATTAAATACCGCTAAAAAAATTCCACCATTTGGAAGAAAATCACGAAATTTGGCTCCCGCGAAAAATGGTAGTTTATTTTGGAGATTTTTTTATGAACTTCTTTCCTTCAAAGTAATAACCAGAGGCTCTCAAGGGCCTATAATCACTCATCTAATTTATTTAGGCAACAAACAACAAACAAATCTGAAGCTCTTCGTTAGAATGTTTTACCCCAGATGAATTAAGTATGAAAGGATAAGAATGTAAATGAACATGAGAGATTATTTAAGGGTGTAGACCTGGGTTACCCTAAAATTTTCCCATCATTCAATTTTTTTTAAATTTGCATCATGGAATAGTTATGTCTAAATACATTATCTGCCAAAGTTTCAAAAATGTTCACCGTGCCGTTTTCTCCATAGCACATCCTAAATATAGCAATTTTGGGGGTATTCTGGACGCCAGATGGTAATACTAGTTTCGGAAGATATGCACATTTATTTCTGATTGAAAGGGAATATTTTGGCTTAAATACACTTGAGAGTGTTGTTGTCGAATAAATATGAAATATCTAGCATATCTGAATATCCTGTTTGGAGATAATCACGTGCAAAACAGTGGAAACTGCAAAAAAGGGGGGATGACCTGAGGACCACCTTGGTATTAAAAATCGGATTAAAAAAAATCCTGTCATTTAATTTCCACCAACAAATGTTACACTGAAGAATAGACATATAGACATCATTACACCAAATTATGCAAACTTTTACCGTCCGATTTTTAAAATATTTAAATTTATGTTTTTCATGGCACCTAGAAAAAAAATGAAATTGATACCACATACCCATCTTTTGCTAGTTTCTTTGTTTGTGAGATAAAAAATAACTAGTTACCAATAACAAAAAAACTTTTGAATTCTTATAATTGACACAGTGGATGTCAAAATTAACAAATGACAGCATTTGTCTTTTTTATTTTCAGGTCGGCTGGGGAGGGGGAGGGGTGGTTTGAGGGTGACTATACTTGATTATACTCATTAAAAAAAAACAAAAACAAAAACAAAAACACAGACAGCCACCCAGCTATATTGTTAAATTCCTTGATATTCTGTCCTCCAGTTGTATTCGTTTAATTCTGATTATTCTTTATTTGTTCTTAGGAGAAGGGGACGGCGGTATAAGAGATGATCAGATAATATTACAATGTTTTTCCCAAACATAGCTTTCTATTTTTTACTACCGTATAATTTGCTCTATAATTTCATAATATCTAAGATTCTGATGAATATTTTATTTTTTTGTTTTTTTACAAACCCTTGAAATTCAATAGAAAAAGGTTGTCACACAATTGTCACAAATTGTGTTACATTTCTGGCATTTTTGACAACACATTTCGATGAACATTTTTTCTGGAAAGAGATATTTCAATTATATTTTGTGGGCATATAATAATAACACACTGCCTGACACTGGCATAAACAGCAATGAGATATTAAAATACAAGGAGCACATGTACAGCTATGGAAAGGTAAAAAGAAAAGGAGTCATATTTTTCAACTGGCCAAATCCAATGTAAACAATCTTTATCACCAAGAAGCTTGGAATTGAGGTGGGATTTTCAAACGCACAGATGATCATATATTTCAGATTACACTGAAAATAGAGTTATCTCCCATACCCCAGGTCTACACCCTTAACATTGAAGAAAACAGTGCTTTTATTGTTGTTCTACATTTTACACCCCAATGGTCTATTTACAGCAAAAACAAATATCCCCTTTCTATGGTTAAATTAAGCCCAATTAGCAAATTAGACCCCAAAAAAATCTGTTAAAATTACAATTAAAAAATTCCAAATAAATTAATTTTATCAGAAAACTGCACCTTAAATTCCAGTTCATTTTAGTTTAAAATACACTGTGTGGTAAGACTGCCCATTTGAAGACATTTCTATTATTATTGACTGTGGCCATTTTTGATAGAGGTCGGAGCTGTCCGATATGATTTTGTAGGTGGACTACCCCAAAGGTCTATTCCTATAATGTCTGGTTTAATTTTGTTCAGTGGTTTCATACAAGATGATTTTCAAATGATTTATTGCCAAAATCAGCATAATTTGCATATTTCCCTTAAAAAAAGACAAAAATTATAATGTTTCAACAAAAAGTGGATATACACTAACTTTTGAACCATGATCGCCACCTGGTCTCCTAACTTTCATTTTCAAGGGGCCCAACAAATAATTTAGGCGCCCAGCTTTTTTTCAGGTAGATTACAGATATGGTAAATCAGATATTTTAACAATATCTCCATTTTGACAAGTTTTTGGATTCTGTTGTTGTTGTTTTTTTTTGAATAATTCCTTTAACTTGTTCCTTCGGTATTCTGTTGCGGATATATGTTATATGTGTCTTAAAGTTAATCACCAATTTTAATCTTATACTGTATACTGTATTTATGAATATGATTAAAACCAAATTTGAAAGAATTAGAAATATGACTTTCATTCCTTTTAATTTTCAGTCATGTTTTGCTTAGCCATAGGCTCTGAAATAGTTGCATTATGCATTGTCATTTGGCCATGTAAAATTGATAGTTGGTTTCCCCTACCATAGAAAAATTTTAAGGACAGGCTTGCATGCAGGGTTTTTTTCCAAGAGATGTTAAACCACAAATTCAAAATGAGTAAACATGTGTCTTATGGGATGTAGAATATGCTTACCACCAATGGTACACCTGGTCTCACTTTTGGTCCTATATTGGTATAAAGGAGTGTGTTGTGTTAATTTTTTTTTTTTGTTCCTTAAATGTTGTTTCTGTCAAATCAGTGTTTTGCTATCTTTCCCGTGAAGGTCACAAAATAAATCATAAAGGCTTTTGCTGAGCCAAAAAAATTGCATCACTCATATTTCGTTGATAAATAGTCATAAACGATTTCCATGAATATATCAAACACAGTACATTACGACTTTTTGCGGATGACAGTATTATTTACAAAACAATTAGGAACACCTCTGATGCACAAAAGCTCCAGGAAGATCTGGATGCTGCAGCAAAGTGGGAGAAGGACTGGCTTATGTCATTCCATCCAGACAAATGCTCAGTCCTTCATGTAACATCTAAAAGAACACCAATCCCACACGACTACATCCTGCATAACCACATCCTGCAGAAAGAAACATCAACAAAATACCTTGGCATAACGATACAAAATGATTTAAAGTGGGACAGACATATAAATAACATAACAGCTACTGCATCAAGACAACTTAACTTCATCAAGAGAAATCTCAAAGTGCACTCAACAGAAATAAAAAGTAAAGCCTATACATCGCTTGTAAGACCAAAACTTGAGTACAGCTGCTCTATCTGGGACCCCTACACTAAATCACAAACACATCAGCTTGAAATGGTCCAACGCAGGGCAGCTAGGTACACCTGCAATCGCTTTCACAACACCAGTTCAGTTTCTGATATGACCCATCAACTACAATGGCCTGAATTAACACACAGAAGAGCAAGAACACGAATTATATTTTTCTATAAAGTAGTGCATCACCTTGTTGCAATTTATCCACCAAACTTGTTAATACCATCAGACAAAAGAACAAGACAATATACACATGACCACTCCTTCAAACACATACAGACAACAAAAGACACCTACAAGTATTCATTTTACCCAAGAACCCTAATCCAGTGGAACCTCCTGCCTGCGGTTGCAGTGCAGTGCACTACCCTGGATAGCTTTAAAGAACAGGTATCTATACCTGTTCTTTTAGAAAACAACATAATCTAAACAGTCACCATGTACATAGTTTTAATTTGGAAATCTGTAAATAGAACTATAGATATTTGTACATATTTGAAACTATCCATAAATTTTTAACCCACGCATGCACGGCACATTGTCATCATTATTGATGGAGTGCGGAAATTGAAAGAAAGAAAGAGAAAGAATGGTTCCACTGGGCACATCACCGGTGGCCATTTTATCCATACTGTAGGTTTTAAATCATGATCATTTTACCGATATCCTAAGTGTTTTGGCTATCTTAGAGTTAGAATAGAGGGCCGGTGTGTTCATTTTATTTTATTTTATTTATTAGTAATAAAAGATAACGACCCGTCAGTGAAAAATTGACTAGGGGAAACCGACAATCATTTCTCATGGATAATTCTACTGACACCGCTGATTTCGATATATCATTACCAAAATATGTAAAATAAAAATCGGAAACCAGTCGCACTTTTGGTACATCTAAAAACCGGTGCGGGAATTATTAATTCTTGACACGTGTGTGTGGAGGAAGAAGTGTTTTCCCTCCCGGAGCACCTGAGTTCACCCCTGGTTCTAAGTGGTTATCCAATCTTCTGATATTCATGACTTAGCATTAGGTTTGTAACAAGAGTATCATGGCTGGTGCCACATGTGTGTGGTGGAAGAAGTGTTTTCCCTCCCGGAGCACCT
>MJUT01062377.1:24204-35166 GCA_002080005.1 Gigantidas platifrons | reverse complement strand
ACAATATCTTCATCTGCAATCATTTTAATTAAACACTTTATTGCTCCTGTCTCAAAAACAATGGCGTCAAAGTCTTCCCATTCTTTGATCGTTTTACAGTTCACTTCTAAAACATAATAATATATATTACAACATATGTTCAAAACAATATGACAATCTTTTGCCTGAGAATTAATGAAGTAGATCCATGTATTATAACTACAAATGTATACTTTATTACATTGCCTGATCAGTCATTTTTATGTGTGTGCTAAGGATATCGATTTGCCTCTTTTCAAGTTTTTGTTTTTGTTTTTCATTCTATTAAGCACATGTTAATAATTTTCCGATCACAATTCAAGATTGTATTCTTTGTTCGTTTCATATTTAAGTCAGTTGTTTGATGATACAAAGTTATCTATTTGGTAAGTAGCTATACCTGGAGATAACTATGTAGTATCAATGATATCTGGTAAACTTTATAATGAAACAAATGTCGGTCTGAGATTAGGAAAAGCATCAACCTCATTGGTGATATCAAAATAGTGAATAGCAACCGAGTATTCACTTTGAGGTGAGACAACTTATCTCTTCAGTATACATGTCTAGGGCACGTTATTGGTCTTTTATCTGTCCAGATTAAAAGTTTGATCTTTGTCAGAATGTATGATTCCTCTGTATAATTCTAGCAAAGACGTAATATACAAATTTGATGTTTATAGTGTCTGTCATCTTAAACTCATATATAATCAAAAGATTATGTCACAAGAAAACCAATATACAATTGGACACAATCAAACAATGTTGTACAAGAACTCTATAGGAAGGGCTGGGTTATATTATTTCTGTGTTAGCGGCACTTTGAACAATATTTCAGCTACATCGTTGTGGACAGTTGTGTTGATGGTGGAAACCGTGATACCTAGTGAACAATACCGAACGACCAGAAATCACCTCCAAACTAAAGAGCATTCGATAACACGACATCAAAACGAATATACCCAATAATCTTTCTGTTTTCATTGGTAATCTGAATTTTATTTTAAATCATTTAAATCAATGATATAAGTCCCATTATAAAAGAACAAACTAAGTACGAGCTGTAAAAATAACCATAGTTACACCTTAGTTTTACCTTTCAAACCCTTTGGTATTGGGTCATTTGTTTTTTCAATGTTTCGACGTTGTGTTAAAAATTCTTTGTCACTGTTGCCAAAACTACTTTCTTTAATATCATCACACTGTTGTTGATACTGATTACCAACTAGACGTAAAATCGCCTTAAAAAGAAAGGAATTGTGACTATAAAATCACACATATATTTTCTAAGTACAATCATCGACAGATAACGGATATAATATCTTATTGAGGTATTGTGCACTGTTAATCAGAATTGAGGTATTGTTGACGGTTAACCATTATTGAGGCATTGCTGACGGTTAATCAGAATTGAGGTATTGCTGACGGTTAATCACAATTGAGGTATTGCTGACGTTTAATCAGAATTGAGGTATTGTTGACTGTTAATCAGAATTGAGGTATTGTTGACGGTTAATCAGAACTAAGGTATTGTCGACGGTTAACCATTATTGTGGTTTTGTTGACGGTTAACAAGAATTGAGGTATACTTGACGTTTTACGGAGCTGTGGTCCTGTGGTTTATCCAAAGTGCGGTAACGTTGACTATTTTGGAAAATAAGTAATTGTTCATGGTTAAATATTTGGTATTGTTGACAGTAAGCATGTATGAGGTATTGTTGACAATTAACGAAGATGATATATTATTGATGGTTCACATGAACTGAGGTATTGACTACAATTAACGACGGTAATGTATTATTGATGGTAAACCAGAACTGGGGTATTGTTGATGGTAAACAGAGATGATGCATTGTTGATGGTAAACCAGATCTGATGTATTGATGTCGGTTAACGGATATGATGTATTGTTAATGGTCAACAAGAACTGAGGTATTGATGACGGTTAACAGATATGATGTACTGTTGATGGTTAACAAGAACTGGGATATTGACGGAGATGATGTTTTTATTGATGGTTGACGGATATGAGTTATTGTTGATGGTTGACGGATACGAGGTATTGTTGAAGGAAATGATACATTGTTGATAGTAAACAGAGATGATGCACGGTTAAAGGTTTAGTTAGATGATGCATTGTTGAAGATTACTGCAACCATCCATCACCTAAATCATGATTGGAACTCCAAGTTCTGGAATATCGTATTAACTGAGAAATATATACTCTAAATGCAGGTTCTGTTGGAATGTAGCTACATATACACGTAAAGTTCACAATGGGAAAATTAAACAATCTCTTGTCTTAATGTTTTGTCCTTACCAGGCCTTCACTGTCAATATCTAAGTGTATGTCAAGGACTGATTAGTAGACTTAGCGGTATCTGTTCTATCTTTTATTTTAAACTGAGTGGTATATATGTGATAGACCTCATTACCAACCCGTTTAGACATATATAGCGGAATGCGAAAGTGAAGGATCGGGCTAGTTTCGTGTCGTTTGTCTAAGAAATCACCTGTATGAGGTCGACGTGATATGAAATGAAGAACAAGTCACCTGTGCTATATCATTTCACTCACAATTCTACATTACATGTGCTATATTGATCCAGCCACAATTCTAAGACTACCTGGGTTATATCATTCCAGTCACAATTCTACGAATACCTGTGTTTATATCATTCCAGCCACAATTCAAAGATTACCTGTGCTATATCATTCCACCCACATTTCTTCGATTACACTGGTTATATTACTCCAGCCACAATTCTAAGATTACCTTGGATATACCAATCCATCCACAATTGTAAAAAGGGTTATACCATTCCATCCACATTTCTAAGATTACCTGTCTTATATCATTCAATCCACAATTGTAACATTACCTGTGCTATATCATTCCACCCACAATTCTAAGATTACCTGGGTTATATCATTCCATCCACAATTGTAAGATTACCTGTGCTATATCATTCCACTCACAATTCTAAGATTACATTGGTTATATCATTCCACCCTCCATTCTAAGATTACCTGTGTTATATCATTCCTGTCACAATTCTAAGATTACCTAGGCTATATCATTCCAGCAGCAATTATCAGATTAATTAGGCTATAGCATTCCACCCTCCATTCTAAGATTACCTGGGATATATCATTCCACACAAAATTATAAGATTACCTGGGTTTTACAATTCCAGCCACAATTATAAGATTACCTGTGTTATATCACTCCACCCACAATCCTAAGATTACCTGTGCTATATCATTCCACCCACAATTCTAAGATGACCTGTGCTATATCACTCCTGCCACAATTCTAATATTATCTGTGCTATATCATTCCACTCGCAATTCTAAAATGACCTGTGTTATACCATTCCTGCCACAATTCTAAGATTACCTAGGCTATATCACTCCAGCCGCATTTCTAAGATTACCTGTGCTATTTCATTCCTCCCACAATTCTAAGATTACCTGTGTTATATCATTCCACTCACAATTATAAGATTACCTTGGTTATATCATTCTACCCACAATTCTAAGATTACCTGGGTTATATCATTCCACCAACAATTCTAAGATTACCTGGGTTATATAATTCCATCAACAATTCTAAGATTATCTGTGCTATATCATTCAACACACAATTCTAAGATTACCTGTGTTATATCATTCCTGCCACAATTCTAAGATTGCTTCGGCTATGTCATTTCATACACATTTCTAAGATTACCTGGATTATCTCATCCCACACACAATTCCAAGATTTCCTGGATTATCTCAATCCACACACAGTTATAAGATAACATGGGTTTATACCAGTCCTCCCAAAATTCTTCAATTACCTGTGTTGTATCATTCAAACCCATAATTCTACATATAGTCAAACCTGTATTAAGAGGTCACATCTGGGAAAAAGAAAAAGTGGTCTTATAAGACAGGTGACCTCTTAAAATGGGTTATAATCATATGATATTTTCTACAATAGGATGAAAAAGGTTACCTTTTAATACAGGTGACCGCATGGGCAGGTTTGACTGTATATGATTACCTGAGTTATATTATTCCACTCACAATTGTAAGATTACCTGTGTTGTATCACTCCATTCACAATTGTAAGATTACATGGGTTATATTATTCCACTCACAATTGTAAGATTACATGGGTTATATCATTCCAGCCACAATTGTAAGATTACCTAGGTTATATCGTTCCACCAACAATTCTAAGATTACCTGTGTTATATCATTCCTCCCACAATTCTAAGATTACCTGGGTTATATCATTCCACACACAATTATAAGATTACCTAGGTTATATCATTCCACCAACAATTATAACATTACCTGGGTTATATGATTCCACACACAATGCTAAGATTACCTGGGTTATTTAAATCCACCAACAAATCTAAGAATACTTGGGTTATATCATTCCACCCACAATTCTAAGATTACCTGTGTTATATCATTCCAGCCACAGTTCTAAGATTACCTAGGTTATATCATTCCACCCACCAGTATAACATTACCTGGGTTATATCATTCCACCAACAATTATAACATTACCCAGGTTATATCATTCCACCCACAATTATAACATTACCTGGGTTATATCATTCCACCAACAATTATAACATTACCTGGGTTATATCATTCCACACACAATTATAAGATTACCTAGGTTATATCATTCCACCAACAATTATAACATTACCTCGGTTATATGATTCCACACACAATGCTAAGATTACCTGGGTTATTTAAATCCACCAACAAATCTAAGAATACTTGGGCTATATCATTCCACCCACAATTCTAAGATTACCTGTGTTATATCATTCCAGCCACAGTTCTAAGATTACCTAGGTTATATCATTCCACCCACCATTATAACATTACCTGGGTTATATCATTCCACCAACAATTATAACATTACCTAGGTTATATCATTCCACCCACAATTCTAACATTACCTATGCTATATCATTCCACCAACAATTCTACGATTACCTGTGTTATATCACTCCCCCAACAATTCTAATATTACCTGGCTTATATCATTCCACCTACAATTATAACATTACCTGTGTTATATCATTCCACCAGCAATTCTAAGATTACCTGGGTTATATCATTCCAGCCACAATTCTAAGATTACCTATGTTATATCATTCCACCAACAATTCTAAGATTACCTGTGTCATATCATTCCACCAACAATTCTAATATTACCTTGGTTATATCATTCCATCCACAATTCTATGATTATCTGTGTTATATCATTCCACCAACAATTCTAAGATTACCTATGTTATATCATTCCACCAACAATTCTAAGATTACCTGTGTCATATCATTCCACCAATAATTATAATATTACCTGGGTTATATCATTCCATGCACAATTCTAAGATTACTTGTGTTATAACTTCTATCATTCTACCAACAAGTTTAATATTACCTGGGTTATATCATTCTTGCCACAATGCTGAGATTACCTGGGTTATATCATTCTATCCACAATTCTATGATTACCTGGTTTATATCATTATATCCACAATTCTATGATTACCTGGGTTATATTATTCCACCATTCCTGAAATTGGCTGTCGGTTAGAGTTCCAGAATCACTGTGTGTTACTTGATTTCTGTAATATTTCAGCCTAGACAAATCTGCCCCTTCAGTTACATCTGATGAATGTGGAACTTTGTCTGATATCTCTATATCAGTCAAATTTCTAATAAGAACTATCATTAACGTCAGGTCAAATGTAGTTGATGACGGATTACCTGAAAGGAAGGACAGATATATTTCATTACCTGAAAGGAAGAACAGACATATATTATTACCGAGAAGGACGAAAAGATATATCATATTACCTAGAATGATGAACAAATAGATTTTATTGCCTACATGTAAAAGGACGAACAGATATATTTTATTACCTAGAAGCACGAGCTGATAGAGTTTATTACCTAGAAGGATGAACAGATAGAGTTTATTACCTAGAAGGATGAAGAGATAGAGTTTATTACCTAGAAGGATGAACAGATAGATTTATAATACCTAAAAGGACGAATAGATAGATATATAATACCTAAAAGGATGAACAGATAGATATATAATACCTAGAAGGACGAACATATAGATTTATAATACCTAGAAGGACGAACAGATAGATATATAATACCTAGAAGGACGAACAGATATATTTTATTACCTAGAAGGACGAACAGATAGTGTTTATTACCTAGAAGAACGAACACATAGATTTTATTACCTAGAAGGACGAACCCATAGATTTTATTACCTAGAAGGACGAACAGATATATTTTATTACCAAGAAGGACGAACACATAGATTTTATTACCTAGAAGGGAGAATAGATATATTTTATTACCTAGAAAGCGAACACATTAATTGTATTACCTAGAAGGACGAACATATATATTTATAATACCTAGAAGGACGAACAGATATAGTGTATTACGTAGAAGGACGAACACATATATTTTATTACCTAGAAGGGAGAATAGATATATTTATAATATCTAGAAGGACGAACAGATATAGTGTATTACGTAGAAGGACGAACACATATATTTTATTACCTAAAAGGGAGAATAGATATATTTTATTACCTAGAAAGCGAACACATTAATTTTATTACCTAGAAGGACGAACATATATATTCATAATACCTAGAAGGGCGAATAGATAAATTTTACTACCTAGAAGCACGAACATGTATATTTTATTACCTAAAATGACGAACAGGTATAATTTGTTACCTACAAGAACGAACAGGTATATTTTATTATATAGAAGGACGAAAAAGTATATTTCATTATCTAGAAGGAGAAAAAATATTACCTGGAAGAATGAATAGATATATTTTATTACATAGAAGGACGAACAGATATATTCTATTACCTAGAAAGAAAAATAAATATATTTTATTACATAGAAGGACGAACATTTATATTTAATTATCTAGAAGGGCCAACAGATATAGTTTTTTACCTAGAAGGACGAACAGATATATTGCATTACCTTGAAGAACAAACAAATATATTTTACTACTTAGAATGACGAACAGATATATGATATTACCTAGAAGGAAGAACGGATAGATTATATTACCTAGGAAGAATAGATATATTGTATTACCTAGAAGGACCAACAAATATATTCTATTACCTAGAAGTACGAATATATGAATTTAATTACCTAGAAGGACGAACAGATATATTATATTACCTAGAAGGAAGAACAGATAGATTTTATTACCTAGAAGGACGAGCAGATATATTTTATTACCTAGAAGGACGAACAGATAGCTTGTATTACCTAGAAGGACGAAAATATATATTTTATTACATAGAAGGACGAACAGATATATTTTATCACCTAGAAGGACGAGCAGATATATTTTATTACCTAGAAGGACGAACATATGAATTATATTACCTAGAAGGACAAACCGATAAATTTTATTACCTAAAAGGACGAACAGATATATGTTATTACCTAGAAGCGTGAACAGATATATTTTATTACCTAGAAGGATGAACAGATATATACACTCCGACAAAAGTTAAGCACCACCTTATATTTTTATCGATATATTTTTTTACATCAATACTGTTAAAACAATAAAATAGACATCACCATGTTTCTTACACTTCTTAAAAGACTACACCAAAGGCTATAAAATTACCAATCTACGAAGTATTTATCATCCTGAAAGACGTGACTATGACGTGGCAAAAATGGGGTTCAAGACAGGTGCTGGAAAAACGTAAAACCAGTTTGTCTTTGATGGAAGTTTTTAATATTGCATTAAAATGCAGAGTCTTCAGAATTTAAGAACTTTTAAATGCATCTATTGTCCGTATGTGCAAAACATAAAGATCAATAACGAGTATATCCACCGCGTGTATTGTGAAGTTCTGTAACACGCCTCGTCATGCTTCGCACAAGACGCCTAAGCCGTTCTTGGAGGAACTGTTCCCACTCCTGTAAGATAGCAGTTCTTAATTCGTCAATATTTTGACATTTTGGATTGCGTTGGGTAATTTTTCGGCCAATAAACTCCCATTCATGCTCTATAGGGTTCATGTCTGGGATATCGCAGGCCATGGAATTGTCTGAACAGCCTCTTGCTGTAAAAACTTGTTGTATAATTCGGGCTCTATGTGGCATAGCGTTGTCGTCCATGAACATTGGCCTGTCAGCCAACGCATGATTGTCGAAATGGGGGACCACGCGTGGAGCGAGCACATTGTCACGGTATTTTTGGCCTGTCAGATTACCATCAAGAACGTTCAAGTCCAACTTAAGGTCAAAGGAAAAACAATCTCAGACAGTTACACCCCCACCCCCAAAAGCAGTTGTGCCCAAAATGTGGTTGTCCTGAAATGAAGTGTTTCGTTGGCGCCAAACCCTTGCACGACCGTCGGTAGGGTGTAACTAAAAACGACTTTCATCAGACCAGTGGACCCGTCTCCATGTACAAATAGTCCATCCCAAATGATCATGTGACCAGTCAAAGCGAGCATGACGATCACGTAATGTCAACTGTGGACGTTTTATGGGTCGAGCGCTCGCATTCCCTGATGGTGGAGGCGTCTGATTACAGTGCGTGTGCAAATGTGGCCTTCAAACGCTAAATTACCACGAAGTTGTACTGAACGGCCGTTGCTGCTTCCGTCTGGATATGAGCCGGTCCTCTCTCGGCGTCGTTTTGCGAGGTCTACCTGGACGTGGACTGTCAGTAACATTCCCCGTTTGACGAAAACGCAGCATCAGTCGTACAATGATGGAATGGTTAACCCTGAAGTGGTCTGCCACCCTTCTATGGCTAAAACCACCGTTATGCATGCCAACATCTTGCCACCTTTCTGGCATGGTTAATTTTCGCCGCACCATACCAAACCAATAGAAAATGAAACTTAAAACTCTACACAAAACAAATCAGCTTTCGTTCGCAAACACAAATGTTGAAAAGTACACGTACCACTTTACACACCCTGTCATATACACATACATAAAAATCGATCAATAACCTGTTTCACAGGTAAGTAAGTATGTGTGTACAGGTAACGAAAACAGCAAACCGATTTGAAATAAGTTCATTATTAGAAAAGATATTATTGAAACAAGTCAGGTGGTGCTTAACTTTTGTCGGTTTGTATATTTTACTACCTAGAAAACAGATATATTTTGTTACCTAGGAGGACGAACATATAGATTTTATTACCTAGAAGGACAAACAGATATATTTTATTACATACAAGGATGAACAGATATATGTTACATCCTAGAAAACAGATAGATTTTATTACCTAGAAGGACGAACAGATAGATTGTATTACTTGGAAGGACCAAGAGATATATTTTATTACCTAGAAGGACTACAGATAATTGTATTACACAGAAGAATGAACAGATATATTTTACTACAAAGAAAACATATATATTGCATGTCATTACCTAGAAGGACCAACAGATAGACTTTATTACCTAGAAGGACGAACAAAAAGATTGTATTACCTAGAAGGACGAACATATAGATTGTCTTACCTAGAAGGATCAACAGATATATTTTATTACCTTGGACGAACATATATATTTTACTACCTAAAAAACAGATAGATTTTATTACCTGGAAGGACGAACAGATATATTTTATTACCTAGAAGGATGAACAGATATATTTTACTACCTAGAAAACAGATAGATTTTATTACCTAGAAGGATGAACAGATATATTTTACTACCTAGAAAACAGATATATTATATTACCTAGAAGGATGAACAGATAGATTTTATTACCTAGAAGGACTACAGATATAGTGTATTGCATAGAAGGACGAACATATAGATTTTATTACCTAGCAGGACGAACATATAGAGTTTATTACCTAGAAGGATGAACAGATATATTTTACTACCTAGAAAACAGATAGATTTTATTACATAGCAGGAGGAACAGATAGGTTATATCACCTAGAAGGAAGAACAGATAGATTTTATTACCTAGAAGCGTGAACAGATATATTATATTACCTACAAGGACGAACATATAGATTGTATTACCTAGAAGGATGAACAGATAAATGTATTACCTAAAAGGACGAACAGATATATTTTATTACCTAGAAGCGTGAACAGATATATTTTATTACCTAAAAGAGCAAACAGATATATTATTTTACATAGAAGGACGAACAGATATATTTTGTTAACTAGAAGGACAAACAGATATATTTTATTACCTAGAAGGACGAACAGATAGATTTTATTACCTAGAATGAAGAACAGATATATTTGATTACATGGAAGGACGAACAGATAGATTTTATTACCTAGAATGACGAACAGATATATTTTATTACATGGAAGGACCAACAGATAGATTGTATTACCTAGAAGGGAAAAGAGTTATATTTTTACTAGCTGAAAGTAAGAACAGATATTGTTTTATCTGAAAGAAGGAACAGATAGAATTTGTAACCCAGAAGGACGAACGAATATTTTTTATCTCCTGGATAAATTTTACCACAGAGAAGGAGGGGAGGGACAGATATTTTTTAAACCGGGAAGGACGGACACTGTTTTACATTATATTACCAGTCAGTCATATACAAGATATCAAGACAACACATTCAGTATCACACTTTCCCCCACAATTCCTCGTACAATATATGTTTTGGACCATATTCAGTCCAAAGCCATAAGAAACTCGTTATTGTCTAATATGGAAATGTTTTTGATCTATACTCAAGTGGTCAGACAATAAAAGTATGCAATCAGGTGTAGTACTAGCAGATGCAAAACATATTCATATTAGAAAATACATTTACAATATTCGTTTTTCACAATAATGTCTTAATAAATGTCTGTGTTCAATCTACAAAATTAGAAATTGTGGCGGA
>MJUT01062377.1:0-15871 GCA_002080005.1 Gigantidas platifrons | reverse complement strand
GTATATAAATCCTTGGTGAAACATCGTGGCGCTTAAAGTATGTGTTGTATAATGGCGATGACCATGGCTTCGTTCACAGTGGTGAGTGGAGTTGAAAATATGCATCATATTCACTGATCTACAGGGAGGGCTAGATAGAACCCCTATACCATCAATTTTGTCGTTACAACCATATGGTGTTTCAGATCCTAATTCTAGTATCCAGTAATCTTCTTTTGGTTTACAGAGAGTTCACAGCATGCAAACCTGTGCGCCTAAATTTTCTTATTGACGTTGATTCTGTGCACCTTTTGACGTATTTATAAACAACGTGGGGATTTGAAACATCTTCAAGGTAAGTTTTTCGATATTTGTGCTTTATATATACAATCATTCTCTTTGAAAATTAAAAGAATTTCTCGGTAATGATTAGTTTAAGTGCCGTTCAATTTATTTCGATTGAAATTAAACAGAAAAGTAATTATTGTCATTTAAACTTATAATTTGCTTGGTATCAAAACGAAAACTTAATTTTTTAAAGCTTTATAGTTAAATGTAATGACTGATATTTATACTGGTACTTCGGACGATGGTAGACAACATTTTAGCGAAGATACACTAAATGAAATAACGATTTGTAAGTGAAAACTGCGAAAATAGAATGTTCACAACTGTGCTCATTTTGAAGTTCTAATTTTGCTATACAAACATCAAAAAGATATACAGTGATACTTCTAAAAGGGTACAGTTGTCAACATTCTATTTTCGCAATTTTCACTTAGAAATCGTCATTTCATTTAGTGTAACTTCGCGAAAATGTTGTTTACCGTCGTCTGAAGTACTATTAAAAAAAATCAGCCATTATATTTAACTATAAAGCTTTAAAAAGCTTCCAAACAAAAGCAAATATATTGATTCAGGGAGCAGTACCATCAAAATACCTCTGATACAAATACAAAAACAGACATTATTATCAATCATGACGGCCATTATAGCAACCTGTACAGTTTTACATATACAACTGGTTAATTAATGTCCATTGGTGATTAATTAATATCTATATCAATAATATGAAATAAATTACAGAGATACAGGACCATACAAAGGAAATACACAGACAATTGTATACGGTTGACTTTCATCAAACAAAACATGTATTTAAATTGTACAGAAGTAAGCTATCGTTGTCAGTATAAATATTATGTATGTTTAACATGGTATTGTCTTTTGGAGACAATTACATTATTAAATTGTATTTCAATAAAAACAACTTTTATTTGGAACGTTGAATAGTATTTAGAAAAAAGACTTTAAAATGTTTATACGGTGTTCTTAGCCATACATCAGTTATATTCGTGAACTATCTATCATAAAAGGAACGACCGTCGTGATCGTGATCGTATGGTAGTTGGATTTATAACTACCTATGGAATCAGTGCCTATATCCATTAACGTTGTGAGTTCGAATCCCGCTCATGCGATGTGTACTCGATACAACATTATGTGATAAAGTATGTCAGTGACTTGCGACAGGTAGGTGGTTTTCTCCACCAATAAAACTGACCGTACGATTATAGCTGAAATATTGTTGAAAATGGCGTTAAGCACAATAACCCTAACACTATCATAAGAGGAAGGATGTCACAGTCAGTTGTTTAACATTGTATTGTTGTTTGAAGATAATCACATCTTTAATTGTATTTAAAAAAAAATGAATTCTAATTTGTTTTATTCTATATACAAAGTAAAAGGAAATAAGAGCTAATTGAAATAATGATAGTAAAAAATGGGAGTGAAGATCGAAGAATTTAAGACTATGAAAAGGGGAGGGACAACAAGAAGAGAAACGAAAAATTTGACAATTGTCTAGGAACGAGGAGTCGGGACGGGACGGGGTGGGAACTGGGAACTATGAAGACTAGAATAGAGAACCACGGATTCCCAAGTAAGCACCCAACACGTTCGAGAATCCGATAAGGAACATTCGTTATGGCCCGTTACAAGTCAAAATTTCTGAACACATCCGCTGTCAGAGATATCTCCCATTTTACTTGTAGCAATCTCATCATACATCTATAGGCCCATCCCTGTAGCCTTTTATATTATCAATATTTGCATTATGCAGCTTTCATTTTGTTCTTTTACTCAGAACTACAGTTATTTCCCTTTGTGAGTTGTAAATATTAAGAGAAAATACCATCAAAATACCTCTGATACAAATACAAACACAGACATTACTGTCAATCACGACGGCCATTATAGCATCATGTACAATTATACATTTACAACTGATTGATTAATGTCCATTGGTGATTGATTAATATTTATATTAATAATATGCAATAAAATACAGAGATACAGGATCATACAAAGGCAATACACAGGCAATTGTATGCGGTTGACTTTCATCAAACAAAACATGTATTTAAATTGTATAGCGGTAAGATATCGTTGTCAGTATAAATATTATATATGCTTAACATTGTATTATCTTTTGGAGACAATCACATTTTTGAATTGTATTTCAATAAAAGCAACTTTTATATGGTACGTTGAACAGTATTTAGAAACAAGACTTTAAAATGTTTATACAGTGTTTTAGCCATACATCAGTTACATTCGTGAACTATCTATCATAAAATGAGGGGCCATCGTGGTCGTGATCGTATGGTAGTTGGATTTATAACTACCGATGCAATCAGTACATATAACCATTAACGTTGTGAGTTCGAATCCCGCTCATGCGATGTGTACTCGATACAACATTATGTGATAAAGTATGTCAGTGACTTGTGTAGGTGGTTTTCTCCACCAATAAAACTGACCGTACGATTATAGCTGAAATATTGTTGAAAATGGCGTTGAGCATAATAACCCTAGCCCTATCATAGAAAGAAGGATGTCACATTCATTTGGCATTGTCGTTTGAAGACAATCACATCTTTAATTGTATTTAATAAAACTGAATTCTAATTTGTTTTATTCTATATACAAAGTAAAAGGAAATAAGAGCTGATTAAAATAATGACAGTAAAAAATGGGAATGAAAATCGAGGAATTTTAGACTATGAAAGGGGGAGGGAAACAAGAAGAGAAACGAGCAATTGGAGAATTGTCCAGGACCGGTGAGTCGGGAGGGGACAGGTGTAGGAACTGGGAACCATGAAGACTAGAAAAGAGAACCACGGATTCATAAGTAAACACCCAACACTTTCGAGAGTCCGATAAGGAACATTCGTTATGGCCCGTTACAAGTCAAAATTTATCATTACATCCGCTATAATCTCCTATTTTACTTGTAGCAATCTCATCATACATCTAAAGGAACATCCAGGTGACCCTTTTGTATTATAAATATTTGTATTATGCAGCTTTTGTTGATGAATTCATTTGTTTAAATCTATTCTAGAATTTATAATGATCCTCACGTGCAACACACGCGCACATATTAATTATACACTCCGGATGTTTGTCTGTCCTGATTATATATAGTTAAGGTGTGAAACCTATAATTAATTTCTTTAACGTTTTCTGCTAAATTTTTGTTTTTTCGAGCCTGCCTGGCTATTTTAAGTTTAACCTTTCTAAGACCATATATTTTCTGAAACGTGCATGATTCCTCTACGTTCTGTGAAAATATCAGGGGATGTTTAAAGTCTTGCAGTGAAATGCCAGGCTATGGAAAACACCTACTCTAAAAATAGCTCGGTCATTCCCGGAAAATTCAATATTTATAGGTCATGCATCAAATCCTCCATAGGGGTATTAAAATACAACTAAATGCATCAAATTTGGGCACAAAATAATCCATATATATTTAACTTCAATTATCAATTTTAATTATTCCATTCCATTCAGTATTTGTCACAATACACCAAAGCGAAAGGAACTATTTTCTTTAAAAGGGACTACTTTTGTATATGTTCTAAGCTCCGATTGGTGAATTATAGGTTTGACACCTAAAGAGCCACAACAATTGCTTCTCTAATGCTTTGTTGGCCTTATTTCTATTCCTTAGGCAATATCAACCACAAAAAAACCTTTTAAGGTACATGGCTGTCTCATATTTGCAAGAATAAGTGTGCAAACGCATAGGTACCTCCTTAAAGGTTTGAAATGAAAATATCTTCATTTACAGCTGTTGAGTTCATATTGTGTAATATATCACAACTTACTTATTCTCTAATATATTACAGTTATTCAGCTAATTTCTAACATAATAAGCAATTTGTATACATATATATGCCTCAGTTGTATATTTAATAGCTAAATACTATAAAATGTTTGCATTTAGCCCCCCCTTTTTTATCCATAAAATGAGTTCACATCATTCTTAATTTTGTTAATTCATGCTTTAACCCCATAAAGTATGAAGCTTAAGGCATAAAATAAGTTTTTGTATATAGATCTTCTGTTGAAATTCCTTCTAATTCCATCAAATATGCAAAAATATGATTTATTGATATTCAAGTCTTGGAATTTCTTATGGTGCAAAACTATAATTTCCCCCAAAACTCAATAAATATATGTAAGCTGGATGTTCAAATGTACTGCTACAGCCAATTAATACTCTAAAACATGAAATCCAAATTGACAATTTGAAAAATTAACAGAAAATGCTAAGCAATCAATATAATTTTCCTGAGATGGTTTAAATTACCAAATTTGTATAACATAATTTTCAATTAAAGCTGCTTTCTACAGCCTTATATTGTTTCATAAGTACAATTCACATGTATTCTAACTGAATCTACCAAAATTTATGAGGAAAGATTTGTAGGATTGAAAAAATTCCAATAATGATATCACCATATTCTATATTTGAAGTCGGCTAACTGGCGCATGATGATTTAAAAAAATCCTTAATAGCAGCAATATTTTCAATATTATATGCCAAATCACATTCAATCACACATCTCCAATAATTATAATGTCATAAATAAAAATAAAATGAGTTGCAATACCCTCTGTTCATGTATATCCAGTGTTTGAGAGCTATATTCCAAAATATTACATAACATGCATTTCGACCATGTAATCTGACATTACAATGCATTTTGTAACATTTTTGTATGAAAAATGTCAACCTGTGTCTGTTGTGAAATTTTTAGGCTAATTTGAACATAATAGCAACAAAAGTTCAATTTGATGTTTTTTGCCTTAAGGTGTGAAACCTATAATTAATTTCTTTTACATTTTCTGCTAAATTTGTTTTTTTTTTCGAGCCATTTTATCTTAAGTTTAACCTTTCTAAGACCATATATTTTCTGAAACGTACATGATTCCTCTACGTTCTGTGGAAATATCAAGAGATGCTTAAAGTCTTGCAGTGAAATGCCAGGCTATGGGAAACACCTACTCTAAAAATATCTCGGTCATCCCCGTGAAATTCAATATTTATAGGTCATGCATCAAATCCTCCATAGGGGTATGACAACCAAATGCATCAACTTTGGGCAGAAAATAATCCTTATATATTTAACTTCAATTATCAATTTTGATTATTCCATTTCATTCAGTATTTGGTCACAATACAACAAAGCGAAAGGAACTATTTTCTTTAATAGGGGATACGTTTGTATATGTTCTAAGCTCTGATTGGTGAATTATATGTTTGACACCTTAAGAATACACGTAGATAGTTTCTTTGTGTTATATTATTTCTACCTGAAGTCTCCTGCAAGTTGACAACCATCACAATTAACAACTGCCATTTTTTTTTCTTTTACTCAGAACTACAGTTATTTCCCTTTGCGAGTTGTAAATATCAAGAGAAATTTGTTAGACTGAGAAGAAACATACTGATTGAAAACACAACACGGCCTAAATAAATGACACTAATTGAAAAGTTGACAAAATGGCGGAGATTTTGTATTACATAACATGATCCCCCAACTTCCTGGTTCAGTTTTATTATCGTGATATTTAAGTTTGTGTGTATTTTATAGAACTTCTGGATATGAAGTAATTAAAAAGAAAATAAAAGTAGATGTATATCTAGTTGTTGTCTACACTTACCTCCGATTTTGTATGATTATTGTAAATAATGATATTGAATTATTGTCCTTTATATATAAACACAGTCTAAGAAGACTCGGTTTGAGATATTTAAATGACGTGATACAACATATCGTTATTTCAGATCTTTTTGTGTCTGTTAATTAAAAAAATCACAGGTATATAATACATCTGAGTTCTCTTATTCCCTTTATGTCACGCTTCGATCAACGTTCAACATATTTTTGTTTATTTATAAGGTTTGATTTTGTTAGCATAATAGTTTGTACGAGAGTTCAACATTAAAAGACGAGAAATTATGTTTCGCATTACATTTACATGGAAAAATATCGCCATTTCAATGCGTCAGTGATTGAGTTATTGTTGCTTAACACTACCTCTGTATTTTTTTTAGCAATATCATGGGGAGAACAAGTTACTTTTAAATGAGATGATAATGAGATCCACTTTATACTAGAGTAGACACACACACTTAGTTGGATCTGTATAGTGCTAGCGCACTGAAACAACAGTCCACGGATAGACATGTCGCTCCACTCGGACACATTATCAGTTTCCGAACCAACCAACTCTTACTCCTTAATGTTGTGGGTGTAGAGGAGAAACAGCAAATACCAATTTCATAGTTTTTGGTTTGACCAAACCAAGGCTCGAACCCACCGATCTACCGCGCTCTAAGCGAGCACGCTAAACAGCCGATGCAGTGTAAATTCAATGAAATCCCGCCAAATATTCCTCTGTAAAGTTAGCCTAACTTACCCTTTGCGAGCACCTGCGTTCACCCCAGTATTTCTTGTGGGATTCTGGCTGCTCATATTTTTAGTTTATTTTTGTATTGTTCTATTATTTGCCGTTATGGTCTTAGTTCCGTGTTGTGGTATTCGCTCCGATTTCCGCATAGAAAACGTTGTTCGGTTCGTTCTATCATCCAGTTGTTTGTAGGAGGGCTCGTGTCTTATTTATGTTACGTTGTGTTTGTTGGCGTATTGTGGTGTCCATTACATATTGTGTTGTGTATTTTGTTTTGTTTGTCTTCGCCTTGTGTACCCAATGTTGCAAGTTTCTCTGGATTGTCCATTCTTGTTTGTCTTCGTCTTGTGTACCCAATGTTGCAAGTTTCTCTAGATTGTCCATTCTTGTTTGTCCCTTCGGTTTTCGCTAAAAGTTATCTATACAAACACAGACTACACAGAGGGAGCCAATGCACTGGTGTGAAAAGCGTTTGTTCGTTTAATGTTTCAACTTTCTTTTCATGATTTGGCTGCAGAATGACACCTGTATAGACAATTACACACTCGTTCATGAGTAAAAACACATGTACCACGGCTCATAACGAGTACGAACAACATATTGTTTGTTGTGGTTGTTAGCTTTACGTTGCTATGCAAATTCTTTAAAAAACAATCCACTTTCTCCCATCTTACATGTACCAACCAAATCTTCAGTCAGTAGACACATGTCAGTGACATCTTTCAACCTACATAGTTTATTGTTTTGACCTTTGATCCTATTCTATTAATAATTCTAGGAGTAAAGCTGCTAGCTGGGGTTTAAATAACAATAAATCAATCAATATTATCACATTTCCTCTGTATGGTATTCTGTTTTATCAGTCAGCCTTGTAACAAAATAAAACAAAGGCCCTTTCCACATCCGTTAGAATATTGATTTGACTAAACCGATAAAATAAATTGTTCTGACAGTGGGGTATTGTTTTGTTTTCATTTTATTACATGCCTTAATTTTCTATTATTAATATCAGATTTTCTAATTTATTGATAATATCCTAATACAGTTCTTCCTTGTATATATTTAAGCTTTATATATTCTAATTGTTCGTTAGGCTTAGGGTTATGGTGTTTAGCGCCACTTTCAACAATATTTCAGCTATATTATGGCGGTCAGTTGTATTAGTGGAGAAACCCACCGACCTGTCACAAGTTACTGACTCAATTGTTCGTAATTATTTGCATATTCCACTTAAATAAATAACAATAGATTTGTTGGCTTTATTTTTCGTAAATGGTACAAAAACGATATTGAAGTGTCGTGACTTTGTTGTACGTACATCACACATACATTACAGCAGTGGATATAGTTTTTATATGGTAACACACGTGACTTATACTTGAACAACTGCCAAAGAGAAATTTGAAGATACCAAACCGTAAATCGGAGGACAGACAATACCATGGCAAAGCGAAAAATACATATAATGGTCTGTAAAACACTTCACAGAAACACAAATCGCACAAAACAGTGATGAATTCAGGCAACGGAAGAACAAGCAGGTCCTGCTCCACATCTTGGTATCCATCGTTTTATTCTTGTTACGAATCAGTGGTAAGTCATGAGTGAGGTAAGAATTGGATTGTAATTACGACAAACAGAACATATTAGTGTTCTTTTGTGACACATATATTACATAACTAAGTTATGGTGGCGATTATTACATTTTAGTTTCAAATTGATGTCATTAACTTATCAACTAGAAACCCTTGGTTCAGTAGATTCCTTGTTAACAACAACCCTCTATCAAGGTAATCATGATAGGAACCACAAGCTCTGGAATAGTGTATTAACGGAGAGATAAATACACCTCATGTATGTGTTGCTGGAATGTTAATTGATACCTATAAAAGTTTACATTGGGAAAATAGAACTCCTTTCTTTTATCTTAAATATTTGTCCTCCCCCGGTCCTCACTGTCAATCTCAAGGAGCAGAACAAGACATGGGACAGACCTGGTTGTACCTTTGTTATCCTTTATATGAAACTCAATGGCATTTATTCGATCAACAAATTCACCAAACCTAGAATTATTTAGCGAAATAGAATAAACATGTGGTCAGCGAAAATGTAAAATTTGCTGAGAAAATGTTGGCAGAATTTATAAGAGTGTCTTTTTTTTAACAAAATAAGATTAGTCCCTTCATTGTGCACAATATATGTATTTGTATCTACGTTTTCCAGTCGTTCTTCTGAACCAATCCTGAATTAACTCCTTTAACCTGTCTTTTGGTCTTGAGTGGGGAAGGGTAGTGATATGTAACTGGACAAGCAATATAAGCCCTTAAGCAAATTTTGGAACGGTAGGCATCCCCTCTCTCAATGATACCTTTCCACTAAACTGACTGAAAACAAACCAGAGTACCAAAGTAAAGAAATGTACAAGTCCCTACTGAACATATATGTAATCAGTTGAGCAAGGGAAATGGATCAATCAACTTTATCGATATTTATTAGTGCAGGAAACTCGAGTGCCCCGAGAAAACAACATACCATACGAATACGATGACAATGACCTCCGAGCACTTGATTTTACCCCTGGTTTTATGGTGGGTCCATGTTGCTCATCATTTTAGTTGATAATGTTTCTGGATTGTTAGTTCTTTGTTGTCCCTTCAGTTTTCTCTAACGTTTTTTTTTTATTTAGAAGAGCTTGAAGATACCAAAGGGGTAATCAGAATCTGTAAATCGAAGGACAGACAACACAATGACCAAAAGACACAGGACAAACAACGATCCACAAAACAAAAAATAAATTTCGAGAAACACGAACCCCACTAAAATCCGGTGTGACCTCATGTACCCCGGAAGAATAGCAGTTTCTTCTCCACTAGTGGCACCCGTCAGCAATAGCCGTGGTGGATTAAAATAAAAAACAAGAACGGACAAATGTCTAGATTTTATTTATCACATTGGTTTTTTGACCATCTACAGTAGAACTTATTGTAGTGATAGTGCTTTCTAGTGCAGTAACAAAGTACAGTTTTAAAATAACATTGCGTCTGATTCTTATATGGAATTCTACATCCCTTATGACGTAGTGGCCTGTAGCTGTCAGTTTGAATCTGTAAATGTAAACATTTCTGTACTTAAATATTAGATATGATACAGTATGACTTCCTAATATAGCTCCACCGTTTGAAGGTTATTCTAGAAAGGTGTCGTGTGCACTAAATTTGATATCTACGGTTTGTTTTTACATTATTGGATACATCTGAACTACCGATATACCCTCATAGATATATTGACATCTGAACTACCGGATATACCCTTATAGATATATTGACATCTGAACTACCGGATATACCCTTATAGATATATTGACATCTGAACTACCGGATATACCTTTATAGATATATTGACATCTGAACTACCGGATATACCCTTATATATATATTGACATCTGAACTACCGGATATACCCTTATAGATATATTGACATCTGTACTACCGGATATACCCTTATAGATATATTGTCATCATAATCCGTTCATACCGTGTCTATAAATGAGTAACAAAATATAACTCAAGCAAAGTTAAAAGTGGCACTAAAAACCACAATCATAACCCTCTTTAAAGACAATTTCAGATTATTACAAATAGGGAATATTTTGACAAACAGCATATCGCTAAATCGATGGGATCACAGTTGATAGCAGTGAAGACATCTATACTACAGAATATACCCTTATAGATATATTGTCATCGTAACCCGTGCATACCCTGTCTATAAAAAATTAACAAAAGTTTACAGATAAAAAAGGGGTGATCAGAAGACATCTGTACTACAGAATATACCCTCATAGATATATTGTCATCATAACCCCTTCATACCGTGTCTATAAATAAGTAACACAAGTTTACAGATAAAAAAGGGGTGATCAGAAGACATCTGTACTACCGGATATACCTTCATAGATATGTTGTCATCGTAATCCGTTCATACCGTGTCTATAAATAAGTAACAAAAGTTTACAGATAAAAAAGGGGTGATCAGAAGACATATGTACTACCGGATACACCTTCATAGATATGTTGTCATCGTAATCCGTTCATACCGTGTCTATAAATAAGTAACAAAATATAACTGAAAGTTAAAAGTGGCGATAAAAACCACAATCATAACCCTCTTTAAAGACAATTTCAGATTATTACAAAATAGGGAATATTTCGACAAACAGCATATCGCTAAATCGATGGGATCACAGTTGATAGCAGTGGAGATTGAGTGTCTTCCTTCCACTATAAAACGTTGATATATATTAGTGCTCTGAATCCGCCCAAGGAATAACCTTCAGGTACGCTCTAAATCTAAAAAAATTGGAAATGTTGTATCGATCACACCTCGCCACGAGCGGGTATTTGAACTCACAGCATTAGTGGTGATAGGTACTGATTGCATAGGTATCTGCAAATCCAACTACCATGCGATTACGATCATGGCAACCACTAATTAATGAGTATGATTACTTATACAGCTTAAGTTAAAATGATATTCAATGTGCAATAGCGGCCCGGGTGGCTCAATGAGTTAGGCCGTTGGATCTAACAGCTCATACAAGCCTATCACCAATACGGCGTGGGTTCGCGCCCGGCTTTGTAAATTACAAAAAAAGGTGCACTCGACTCGCAGCGCAAGTGATAAAGTTTACCAGTTGCTTCCCCATGGTCGGTGGTTCTCTCCGGGTACTCCGGCTTCCTCCACCACTAAAACTGGTCGCCATGATATAGCTGTAATATTGTTGAAAGTGGCGTTAAACACCAAAAATCAATCAATCAATGTGCAATATACCAGTTACTCTAGCATGCCGTCCTTCTTTCGCTTTGCAAACAAACGAGCGATGAACCCGATGAAAAAATCTCATAATTACATGCGCAGTACACATTTAAGCTAGGTGATAAAATCACAAAATGAAATAATTTACACTGTTGTTAACGTTTTAAACATCTATATTCATTGAAAATAATCAACATATCCAAAATTAATCATATGCGACGTGCAATTAAAATATGCAAACACAATATTTCCCGTCGTAAAAGTATATGTGACTGACTTTCCCATATTAATAGTACATGTTGGGAATTATCGTCTGCTCGAATTTGGTAGCATAAAATGTGTGCGACATTGTTCGCAAATGTAAATATAAATTACCGTCTTCCAATCAAAGTATACTATCGTATTTGTACTATTAGACATATCAGAGGCGAAATAATTCATGGAAGCCAGAATGTGTTTTGAGTTTTAACATTGGTTGGTGGATATTAGTAACACTGGGGGTCGTCGTGGTCGTGATGGTATGCTAGTTGGATGTATAACTACCTATGCAATCGATGCCTATCACAACTAACGTAGTGAGTTTGAATCCCGATTAGGCGAGATCTACTCGATGCAACATTATGTAATGAAGTTTGACAGTGACTTCCTGCAGGTTGGTGGTTTTCTCCAGGTACTACGGTTTCCTCCACCAATATACAACTGTCCGCCACGATATAACTGAAATATTGTCTTCCTTTCCACGCATATTTGAAGAATGTGATAATTCCCAAACTGTTCCATTGTATTGATAATACTTGTGAACATAATTTGCATATTATACACCACAATATTAATGTAGATGCTGTAGATACTTATAGCTTACTAAACATTGACCGTTGTTCATATATAAGCCACGTGTGCTACCATATAACAGATATATCCACTGTTGTAAGGTTATGTGTGATGTAAGTACAACAAAGTCACGGCACTTCAATATCGTTTGTGTACCATCTACAAAACATAAAGCAAACAGTCTATTGTTATATATTTAGTAAAGGGTGTATGTGAGAAAAATTTGAAGATATCAAAGTGCTAAATCTGAAAAGTACAGATAATACAATGACGAAAAGAAAAAAGACAAACAACTGACAAATAATGATCTTCAAAACACTACATAGAAAACTAAAGATTGACCTTGACCTCAAAAAACCGGACGTGAAGTCAAGTGCTGAAGAGTAGTAAGCAGTTTCTACTTATCTAGCGACACACGTCGAATAATACATCATATCCGATTTTCCGGCTCTTTGTTTTTAAATGGAAAAATAAAAGTTTTTTTTTTGCCTGCTTGAACTATTTTGTCCGCCCTATCTGTCACTGGACAGCAAGGCATATATCCCAAGTAAAGCATATTGATCATCTGTATACCCTATATCTTCAAACAAGCATTCAGTGTTTGTGTGAGTGTGTGTGTGTTTGTTGTTTAACGCCAAATGAGCAATTATTCCGCTATATCATAACGAGAATAAGTTTAATAATCGATGTCCGCTTTGTACAAGATTGTAGCGCTTAGTTGTATTTTTATGGTGGTAGTTCACTGTTCCAAAAGGCCGGAGGTAGACATGTCGCATCACTCGGGTATATTATCCTGATTCCGAATCAATCAAGCTTGGTTCTTTCTCTATAATGCTCCGTGCTTATCGAAAAAAAACATCAAATACCAATTTTATGGTCTTTGGTTGGACCTAATTCGGACTCCGGATGTCGTTTTCTCCATAAATGAATTGTAAGAGTAACGCTGCGATATTATTGAAATGCTGCTAAGGTGGGCGTTAAGCGTCAATCAATCAATCAGTCAATCGATCATTGTACTTGCGATAATATCAGTGTTTAACGCCGATTGGTGGTGATGTCGGCGTAGTGTAACAAATGTTGTTGGTTGATATAAAAAAAATCTGAATCGAAGAGATACAGCCAAGATGGACATGGGTTATTGATTAGACACAAAATGCGTCTCCGATGAAAATATTTTTTTTTATTAATATACAGGACAAATATGTAAGTACGTGTGTATGATGGTAAATTGAAGAACATTAATATATGAAAATGCATGTTATTAATTTAATTGGTTTATTTAAAACAATATTTTAACGGTTCAGTAAGTATAATACTGGAAAATGTTTTTGTTTATTTTCAGGACAAGATTATAAATAGATAATAGCATACAGAAGATCGTGTTGTTCATCGATTGATTGATTGATATTTAACATCAAGCTAGTTGTATGACTGCTATATTTATAAATAGAACACGGCCGAAGGCCAAAACAATAAATCATGTAGCTAGAAAGTTATCAAGATATCACGGACATGTGTCTATTGACGAAGGCTTTTGTTGGCAGATATCTGATGGGAGAAAGTGAATTTTAAACGAAACATTTACATTGCAATGGTTCACTAGCGATAACTACCAACAATCTAATATATTTATGAGATCTTATATGTTGAGAGTGGAATTATCCAAACAAGTCATTCATACAAAGTTCATATTCTGTACGTCTTCAGAACGAGATCACAGGCGATCGTGGCATGGAATTAACACCCCCTGTTTCCCAACTTTCTGTTTACATATTTATTTTCAATAAAATGTCTTTATAATTTCATCTCTTTTTCCTTAATTTAACCTGCTTGTGTCCATATTCAATCTGATGTTAACAGCAACTTACATGTGTCAACCCTATATACTTTTATTATCTTATATGTAAGCAGAAAGTTAAAAAAGTGTGGTAATTCTGTACCACGGACGCCTGTGGGCCACAGATGTATATTTGAAATGCCTTCTCCCTTTTCTCTTCATCAGAGTTCCCTTGTTGCAAGTTTTATGTGTATGTTTTGTAGATCGTTGTTTGTCCTTTTGTCCTTTTTCTTTTGGCCATTGTGTTGTCTGTTCCTCTTCGATATACAGATTCTGATTACCCCTTTGGAATCTTCAAACTCTTCTTATACAATGCATACATCGCTTTTAATAAATACATTGATGCTGTACGGCCCAGAAATGTATCTTATATAATTGTTTTGACCGTTCGGTTATGTTTCCCATAGGTTTATTTTTAAAATGTTCCGAATATTGACCAATCATAGCCTATCTTGAATTGTAATTCATTATGTAGCAGCGTGTTGGCTTATTGACTTGTAAATGTGTATTTGCTATAAATACCCCCTCAAAAAATAGATAACAAATTTCAAAATTAAGATTGCTCAAAATAGGATTAAGAAATTAAACACGTTTACAGTTATTCTGGAAATCACGATTTTACATTTCCTCTTCAGTGATGTAATGTTTTGATTCTGTTTTTAATTAAAACATAAAATAATATAATTAGGTTGATTAAAATGAGGTGGTACTAACAAACCTGAAGCAATCTGTCCAGAAAATAAATTACTATCAAGAGCCAGTCCTTTTACTCCACACAACTGTGGATCATTTGGAGTCGCAATACGGACAAAATGCCAAGGTTTCCCTATTTTACCCTTTAAATTGAAAGACATAATATTCAAGGTAGACAAATCTCTATAAAATATTTCTACACGATAGCTGGTACATATAAAGTGGTTAATGAGACAGGTACAAATACAAATACCAGTTTTGACTAAACCACCATGCTGTGAATCTACGTTATTTACTAAAGCTTTTCGTTATCTTTTTCTTAGTCTTACATTCTTTGTGCAACTACATGGCTAATAAAACCATACTGCCTTGTCGGAAGGGTAGAGCGACTTGTCGTGTTGCTCGATCTTCAATTGTCTGTGTAGTATTTTGCAGATCGTTGTTTGTCCTTTGTCCTTTGGCCATAGTGTTGTCTGACCTTCTTCGATATATAGATTCTGATTACTCCTTTGGTATCTTCAAACTCTTCTTTCAAGACATCGATATGGATCTCACTGTAATCTTTCAAAAATGTGATCGCATCGGTGTCGTAATGGTTAGTGTGCTTGCCTCGAGTGCGGTAGATCGTGTGTTCGAGCCTCGGTCTGGGCCAAACCAAAAACTATAAAATTGGCATTTGTTACTACTCCGCTTAGCATGCGCATGCAGCATTAAGGAGACAGAGTAAAAACTGGTTGTCTCGGAATCAGAATAATGTGTCCGAGTGGAGCGACACGTCTACCCGTGTACTGCTATTTCTGTGAGCTAGCACTATAAAATTTCAACTCAGCGTGTTGGTCTAGTAGAAAGCGGACCTGATCGTCATCTCATTGAAAATTAACTCGGTCTCGGCATGATCAAGGATTTATGATACAGCTAAAAAATGCTGAATTGGCGGTAAACAACAAT